>CAUYQG010066388.1:0-10745 GCA_963574415.1 Tarsius wallacei | reverse complement strand
TTTTTGATTTATTGTAGAGATGAGGTCTTGCCAAGTTGTCCAGGCGGGTCTCGAACCCGCGGGCTCAGGCAATCCACTCACCTCAGCCTCCCAAGGCGCGGGATTACAGGCTGAGCCACCGAGCCTGGCTAAGATTTCCCTTTTTAAAAATTAATAATTTATTGATCAGTCTTTCTGAACGATTTAGAGAAGTTGGTCACAAACTGAGCCTTTCTGGGGGGGGGTTCCCTCGGAGGGAGGTTACCTGAAGATGAGAAGGGGTAACTCTGATTTTTCTGTTTTCTATACTGACCTTGCTCATGAGATTTCATTTAGAGTTCCTCTTCTAAAAATAATGTGAAGACCGCTGACTTGGGGTCTTCACATATACTGAGTTGTAAGTAATGGTTTCCTGTCTTCTTCCTTTTGGTCAACTCTTGGTTCTGGTGTCAAAAATGCTTGCTTTAGATGCCATTCTTCTTTTCATTTGCTACTTTTCATCTGTTGTTATTAGAAAATGCATGTAATTTTAGAACTAGTGCTTTTTGATGACAGTGTGGCCGCTTTAGTGCTCTAGCTTTGTGACAGCTATTGCAGCTTACTTCCTGATTCTTGGCTGCATCATTTAGTTTGAGGAACCAGCCAGTTGGGGTGTTTCTGTGGACAGATTTTTTAGAGGGGGCAATCAGTCAATCATCAATCAAGTAAAATGCAATAGCCTGCTGTCTGTTTGCTACAACGCTTTTGTTACAAAGTAAGCTTTCAGACAAAACTTTCAAGTCTTCAAAAATTAGCCTTAATTAGGTATATCAATTATTTACCTTTTAAACAGCATTGCTGCTTAAACTTGTTTGAAAGATAAGCAATAAAATCTGTTGCCTTGTCAGCAACTAAATATTTAACGTGCTGCAAAATAGATTATAGTAACCATATTTTCCAGATGTTTTTGGTGGGAAAGTAATCTTAAAACAAAACTAAAAGATTCTTTAGATGAATTAGTTTTTATTTCGATGAAAAGCTATATGCTTGTTGCATACAATGTTGTATATATTTATTATCTACAGAGATGACTCTCCCCAGTCTCCATCCCTTATTCTCACACTCAGGTATATGTTTTACATGCTATTTTAAAATGGAGTAGTGATTGGTTCATCAGTTTCTTCTCATCTCCAGGGGCTTTTAAAAATGGACACTGCTTAGCCAGGTACGGTGGCTCACACCTGTACTCCCAGCACTTTGGAAGGCCTAGGTGAGAGGATTGCCTGAGGCCAGGAGTTTGTGACCAGCCTGGGCAACATGGCGAGACCTCATCTCTACAATAAATAAAAAAAATTAGCTGGGCATGGTGGCGCGTGCCTGTGGTTCCAGCTACTTGGAAGGCTGAGGCGGAAGGATCGCCAGAGCCCGGCAGGTCGAGTCTGCGGTGGCTGGGATGGTGCCACCTCACATTGCAAGTCCCAATTTAGTCAGCTTAGCTCTATAACAATGGAGGGAATTACTTCATCCCTCAAAGTTTGACTGAAATGTAATCCACACACAGATTTTTAAAAGGAGGCATGTTTGAAAGTTTGTTTGTTTGTTTGTTTGCTTGTTTGTTTCGAGTCGGAGTCTCACTCTGTTGTCCAGCCTCAACCTGCTGGGCTCAGGCGATCCTTCCACCTCAGCCTTCCAAGCAGCCGGAACTACAGGTGTGCGCTACCACGCCCGGCTAATTTTTTGATTTATTGTAGAGACGAAATCTTGCCAAGTTGTCCAGGCTGGTCTCGAACCGCTGGGCTCAGGCAATCCTCTCGCCTCGGCCTCCCAAAGTGCTGGGATTATAGGCTTGAGCCACTAGGCTCAGCTGAAATTATATTTAGTAGAATTATGTGTGCTGTGTTATGAAGTAATATTTGGAGGGGCTGCATGTCAACAGACCTTCCAAGGCAAAGTGGTGTTTGATTCTGTGTTTTTCTGTTTTATAATGTAGTTGCTGGTATTTATGGCATTTCAACCTTCCATTTCTAAAGAGAAGCATGTTTTAAAATGTACATAGAGAAAATTTTAGCAATATTGATGGCTCTCAAGTGAGACCTAACTTATATGAATAGAGCAACAAGAGTAAATAGTAGCAGCACTGTTTCTGACTAGAGAAGATATGCCATACTCTGAATCTGCATAGGTAAAGGAACATATTTTTTGGTACTAGATGGATAGATGAAGGTTTGGAGTAAAGAGCTGAAGGTTTATAAAAAAAAGTTTAGATAAGTGTATGACAATCTATTGTAGTATAGATTTGGACTGATTTTTCTGTGTGTGCTATTAATTTAAATTTATTTTACACCTCTTATTTTTATTTTCAGGTCTCATCAGATGTACTACATGTTTGGCTTCCTTTTCTTAGTCTTTATAATTCTCCTGATTACTTGTTCGGAAGCTACAATTTTGCTGTGTTACCTTCATTTGTGTTCTGAGGTAAAGACATAAGAAACTATGCATCTTAAGTTTTCTATTCTTGCATTATTGGAATTAGTCTATGTTTAGAAAAGAATTGAAATAAATGTTAGCTGCATGTTTCTACAACTTGGGTTTGGTATTATATTGTGTTTTCCTAATAACACATTTTGATTTTGATGCTGCTATCAAGTTAATGTTATTTTGATGGAAAATTTAAATAGAAAGCAATTTTTCTCTGGTTACTATACAAGGGGGAACTCAAAAAACCCCCAGAATTATCTTTTGGAGGGTGGGCTCCTTGTAGTACACTTGGAATTTGTTTCTCTGGATCAAATGGTCAAACGAAGTTTTTATCTGAATGTTTTGAGAAAGTTTCGTCATCATTTGCAATTTGCAGAAGAAATGTCCTGAGTTGTGGCAAACAGGTGACTGGTTCTTCCCCCATGACAACACACCCGCCCACATCACGCTGTGTGTTCAGCAAGTTTTGACCAAAATGGCATGACCCTTGTGCCCCACTCTCCCTATTTACCCAATTTTGCCCTGAGCAATTTTTTTTGTTTCTCTGGATAAAAAAAGTCCTCAAAGGGAAACATTTTACCATTGTAGAAGAGGTGAAACAAAAAACAGCAGAAGCACTAAAAGGCATCCAAATGGACGAGTTCAAACACTGTTTTGAGCAGTGGAAAAAGCATCTCGATAGGTATATTGCATCAAATGGAGAGTACTTTGAAGGTGACCGAAGTTTAAACATATAAGAATAAATACACAATCTTTCATAAATAAATTCCACTTTGGGGAGTCCCCCCTCATAAGAGCTGCATAATATTCTGTTAGCAAAGAAAAATATAGGTAACTGTTTTGATATTTAGACATATAAAAGGTCTGGTTCAATAATATCTTCTTTTCAACAATTAAAGTTTTCTTTGCAGCTTAGGTCAGGATTGTATTTTGTGGGTTTGAGGTGGCTGCTAAAGGCCCTTTTTCTTCGTTTTATTTTATTGCCTTTTGGTTACCATGGACATAAATAGTTCTTTTTACTCCACCCACCTTTTTTCCTCCTGACGTCATTATGGATAACTAAACTGGTAGTGTGCATTGATCTCTTAACTCCCCAAATCCATCTTATTTTGGTTGTTAAATATGACTCTCCAAAGGTGATAACAGAGAGTTGAAGGAATAATTCTTATATACATGTTGTCTTAGAGCATTTTCTTCTTGTGCTATAGGCATAGGAGTAAACAACATAATTATATATATACTTAAGTATACTTATGTAGTATACTTAGGTTGTACTTAGCTGCTCATTAATTCTATGGTACATTTTGTCATAGAGGATCTGTAGCAATCATTAATGAAACATACAACAGTAAGCATATGATGGTTATGTTTTTATTTCTTAGAAAATGTTTTGGGGGTCCCCAAGACCACTCACATGTTTGCAGACTCATAAGAACAACTCGTGGAACTAAGCATATAGATGTACACATGGCTAGGGTTTATTACAAAGAAAGGATACCTAACAGGATCAGCAAGGGAAAAAGACACAGGTGGTGCCTGGAGACATCCAAGCACAGTCTTCTTTTGTTGTCTCCTTCCTGCTAGGGAGCACACCAAATGTGCTCCTTTCCCTAGCAGTGAAAAATGCAATAATAAATGTGCAATGTTTCTGCCCAGAGAAGCCCATTAGAGACTCAGCATCCAAGCTTTTTATTGGGAGCTAGTCACATAGGCACCTTCTGCCTAGCAACTACAGAAACTCCAGACTCCCAAAAGAAAAGCAAGTGTTCACCATAAATCACATTGTTTGTACAGTCTAGGTATAGCAAGCCAGTCTTATCAGTCAGGGAATGATTAAATGCCTATTTCCCAGATGTAAGCCAAGAGCTAACCTTGCAAGCGAACCCTCCTAAAGATAGCGTCAGACCTGCTATGTTACTTCTTTTCTGCACTGTCTAGCCCCATAGCCCGTGGCCACAGTGCCTTTATAAGAATTTTTATCATTAGTAAGAATCTATGGGACAGGTGAGACCAACCTGCAGTATTGACTTCAGTCATGATCCTGAATTTAGCCAGTTAAAGCAAATCTCATTAACTACAAGGTATATCCTAAATTTATTTTTTTATTTATTTTTGTTTGTTTATTTTTATTATTATTTATTTATTTTTGAGTTGGAGTCTCACTGTGTCACTCAGGCTGGAGTGCAGTGGCATGCTCACAGCCACCGCAGTCTCGACCTGCTGGGCTCAGGCGATCCTTCTGCCTCACCCTTCCAAGTAGTTGGAACCACAGGCATGTGCCACCATGCCTGGCTAATTTTTTGATTTTTATTGTAGAGACAAGATCTCGTCATGTTGCTCAGGCTGGTCTCGAACCCATGCACTCAGGCAATCCTCTCGTCTTGGACCCCCAAAGTGCTGGGATTATAGGCATGAGCCACCATGCCTGGCCTTAATTTCTTTATTACCCTATTTTTCATACCTGGTCTGAGGCATTGATAGGCATCGCACAACTCTGGCCGGTATGGTTGAAGCTGAACTGAATGCCTTCGAGGGCTGAGGCAGTGTTACGATAGGCAGGATGCACACAGAAGTCCAGTCCCAGAGGGCACGTGTGGTATCCCTGGAAACAAAGAGTTGACAATTGCTAGGACACCTCAAGCAGGACATACATTATATATTTTATTCAATTTCTTATAAAACTTTTCCTCTTATTTCTTGTAATCCATAATCTTATGAAGTTTATCTTGTGTTCTTTGTTATTACAATAATTGCTAGCTGGGTACAGTGGCTCATGCCTGTACTCTTAACACTTTGGGAGGCTGAGACAGGAGGAATGCTTGAGTCCAGGAGTTCGAAACCAGCCTGAGGAACATAGTGAGACTCCATCTCTACAAAAAAATCAAAATATTATCTGGGCATGGTGTCAAGCACTTATAGTCCCAGCTACTTGGGAGATTGTGGTGGGGGGATTACCTGAGCCCAGGAGGTCAAGGCTACAGTGAGCCATGAGCCATGATTGTGCCACTACATTCCAACCTGGGCAACAGAGTGATCCCCTAACTCAAAAGAAAAAAAGTAGTTGCTAGCTCATTTATTGTTAGAGTTTCACATGAAAAGTCATTTTTTTCTACTTCTTTTTGCAGGATTATCATTGGTGGTGGAGATCCTTTTTTACCAGCAGTTTTACAGCTGTTTATCTTTTTATGTATGCAGTTTATTACTTCTTTGCCAAACTTCAAATCACAGGCATTGTAAGCACCATTTTGTATTTTGGGTACACGATGATCATGGTGTTGATTTTCTTCCTTTTCACAGGTAACTATAGAATTACTTAGTATATTTCAGACTGTCTAGAGTCTTGGAGATAGCCATAATGTAATAGGCATCAATTAACAATTAGTAGAAGGAATAGGGAACAAAATCTTCATGTTCATTTTTATGCTCTGGGGATAAAAGTTCGCAAAGCTAGGGAACTGGAGGGACCTTATGTACTTAGCGGTAAGACTGTCTCTTGTGAATGTTTTATATGGGGATGTGGTCCAAAACACAGAAAGGGTTATGTATAATCACCTTTGAACAACCTCCAAGCATAAAAATTAACTGACTTGAATAACTTTTAAATTAGTAAAATTAGATTAATTAAACGTGTGGTCATATAAACAATTATATGTGAAGGACAAGATGTATGCTTGTCAGGATTACTCATTTGGGATTGTTATTTGGATTCAGATGTGATGGAAACTACTGTCTAGATTAATGCTTGAAGCAGTTGTAAAAAATGGAATGCTTTATAAAATGCTTCAGTTGGAGAAGTAATGAAGTTGCAGAGCTCTGGGACCTTCTGAACACAAGTAAAGCAGCATTTCTGCCTGCCTCATGTCAAATTCTCATTTTAACTCAAGCTGTATCACTTGTATAGGTCTGACTGGAGAAGTTCAAGTATCTTCTCTGGTTTTAACTCTCAGGTTCAACAAATGCATAAAAATTAACAATGGGAATGTGTTAGAAATCAAGGCATTCAAACAAATGTAAACATTATCTGAGAAACTAGGCAACTTGGTGGTGGCTCCTTTGACATATAATACATAAAACATGTATGATCTCTTACGTACTGCTGACCTCAGCTCCTTAGTAAAGAAGAGATCATGTAAGCCTCCTCTCATATCTCAGCCACCAGCAGGCCTGAGAGCTTCTCACCATTCTAGTTTAAGCAGGCTGCTCATTTTTGGTTTGTTTGGTTTGGTTTTTAACTGTTAATTGAAATATGTGTACAGAAAAGCACATGCGTCCTAAGTGTTATCACAAAGTGAACACACTTTTGTAATTAGCATCCTGGAAGCCACTGTTGGGCCTCTTTCCACTTTCCTCCTACAGGGCAATCTCTGTCCTGACTTTTAGCAGCACATGTTAACTTGGCCTGTTTTTGAATTGTAGATTTACATGCATTACATGCATACATACAATACTCTTTTATGCATAGTTTTTTAGTGGCTGGCTTCTTTCCATCAATATTGCTTGTGAGAGTCATTCATTCCACTGTGTGGATATGGCCTGTGCCCCTCATGTCTTCTGTTTTGGCTCCTCCTCCTACCCTGCCTGGTGAGTTACTGGCTTTTGTGCTTGTGTCATGTACAGTTGGGTGTGTGCAGCACAATCATTCCAGGCTTCTGTTTTCCTCATTATCTAACACTTTGACTCAGGTTGCCTTTTTCTGGGAGTCTTGCATTACAGCAGCTTCTTTCAAAACAGATGTCATCCTGAATGGTCTCATTGCCCACAGAAATCTTTTCCTGTGGGTTGGCTCCACCACCTGCGTTCTAGCTTCTATCACCACCCCAGATGGAATACTGCCTCTCAAAGGTTGATGGTGATCTCTTGCCAAATCACATGGCCCTTCCCTAGTCTTTATCTTTAACACTACTCAGCCCCTATGCAGTGAAATTCGCTCAACATCATTTATGTTATTCTCTGTGTACTACTCTGTGCCTTCTCTTGTTTTCCTTCCTCTTTCTGCCACCTAACTTTAATTTTTAATCAGCATTTCGGCCCTTCTTTTCTACACTGTTCCTTTTGGAGCTCATTCAGTCCTACGGCTTCACTTCTCTCCTCAATGCTGACTGCTCCCAAGATTGGATCTCTAACCATAACCTTTCTCTGGCTGGTTTCTGAACATTTGTGTGTCCCACTGGTACTGCAAACTCACCAAGATCCCAAAATGAAGTTTGTACTCCCTTTTTCTCCCAATTGACTTAATTTCTTTCTCTTTTTGACCATCATCACTAATCTCTGATCTCCTTGGCCTATTTTAAAGAAATCCTTAACATAGTCCTTCTATGATTTATAGCTAATTATACACAACTTCCCTATTTATTCTTTTTTGGGAAGCGTCTTATTGTTGTGCATTCCTTTCTCTTCCTACTCCTACAGTCTCTGTCTAGGCCTTTATTCCCCTTTGCCTGGATCACTCCAGTAACCTCTTATTTGGTTTGCTGGACATTAGTCTCTCCTTTTCTGACCCACTCTACAAATTACCTGCTGCCAGATGAACTTTTTTCTATTATAATAGTTCAACTTAATCCAAGATTAATTTCAGCCGATCAATACGTATTTACAAAATGCTTACACTGTGCCAGACATTGTGCTAAGGGCTGGGGACATAGTGGTGAAGAAGACAGGTAAGGTCTCCTGCTTTTATAGGCCTTGTATTCTAGAGGAAAGGAGAAATATTAAAGAAAAATTATGGGTTTGTTGAGCTTTGCAACAGAAGTGATGCTTGCAAAAGAAGTGACGCTGTCAAGTGTTCCAAGCACAGGAAGCAGCATGTTCAGAAACCCTGAAGTGGAAAGGAGTTTGACATCTCCAAAGAACACAGAGAAGTCCAGGATGTCAAGAGAGGGAGGGTGGCACTAGGGGGCATAGTGATGTTAGAAAGGTAAGGAATGGTCAGATCTCAAGAGGATCTTGTAAACTATATTAAGGAATTTAGGTTTTATTGTGGGTGTGATGGGAAGTTGAGGAATTTAAACAGGGTACTAATGTCATTCTTCTTATTCAAAGATTTTCATAGCATCATACTCCTTCTTTGTCAAGGTCTAAATTCACCTTGGTGTTTGGAGTCTTCCACAGTGTGGTCTTGCTCTGCTGCCCTATGTAATTTTTAAGCCTCTCAAAGCTGAACTACTCACTACGTTCAGACTTGTCTCTTCCTGAATTTTTGAGCATGTCTCCCCAGCTAGATTGGAATCTCCTTGAGAACAGGGACTGTGTCTCATGCCTGTTTTGTATTCTTTAGACTGTGAAGCACATAGTTCTTCTTGAATTGCATAGGGTATGGAAGACAAGAGATGCCATCATGGTATTATGTTTTCATATCTATTTTTTAAATTCTTTTTTTGAGTTGGAATCTCACTCTGTCTCCCAGGCTGGGGTGAGTGGCACGATCATGGCTCACCACAGCCTTGATCTCTTAGGTTCAAGGAATCCTCCTGCCTCAACCTCCCAAGTAACTGGGACTGTAGGCACATGCCATCATGCCTGGCTAATTTTTTTGATTTTGTGTAGAGACCAGGTTTTACTATGTTGCTTAGGCTGGTCTCTAACTCCTGGACTCAAGCGATCTTCTAGCCTTGATTTCTAAATACAGGCGTGAGCCACAGCCCCTGGCCTCCATATCTATTTTAAAATTAAACAATGGGTGTGAGAAACCTCCAAGTAGATTCTGGTTACCATTTATATCAAGAAAAAAATAATAAAATCATGAAATTTGATTTTGGCATCTGTTTCCAGAACTGTTTTTTAAGAAGCTTAGTCTTCTTACAGACTCTTAAATGGCATCTCTTTATATTTTATCATTATATTTTGAGGTTCACAGCAGGAAATAGGGCTTATTATCTGTTTTCATGTTGGTTCACTTGTGAAGAAGTCCTTAATTAAATAATTAGCTTTGAGAATATAGATGTACACAAAAGTACAATTATTAATTGCTGATTATTCTTTCTAGCTGTACACAAATGTTTCTGAGAGTGATTTTTAAAATGGCAACTTTAAAATTAGAACTACCCACTTATGTAAAAAATGCCAAGGAATTTCACACTTATTCACACTTACTGATAAACACTTATTTAGAATAATTATGCATTCATTTAGAGCTCTTTCTTGTAGTCACCACATTCCCCTTTGGTGCTTGAATTTATCCATGACATCATACCAGAAGTACAGGACTTCACAGCTGTCACCTTTTAATATTGAGTCTTGTGGCTGGGCACAGTGGCTCATGCTTGTAATCTCAGCACTTTGAGAGGCTGAGGCAAGAGGATTGCCTGGGCCCAGGAGTTCGAGACTAGCCTAGTCAACATGGTGAGACCTTGTCTCTACAAAAAATTCAAAAAATTAGCCTGGTGTGATGGCATGAGCCTGTAGAACAAGCTACTTGGAAGGCTGAGGCAGAAGGATTATCTGAGCCCAGCAGGTTGTGGCTGCAGTAGCTGTGATTATACCACTGTACTCCAGCCTGGGTGACAGAGCTAGACTCTGACTGAAAAAAAAAAAAGTTGAATATTGTGACTGTGCAAAGACATTTTATTAGCAAACTAAGTATCTTTCCATGTTGCTATATGGCTAATCCATTGAGTAGATTACTTTTCTGAACCGTTTTTCCACTATGAACTTGTTCCCCGTGGGCGCCCCCCCCCCCCCATTTTGGATTATTTCCTTAAGAGAGTCTGTGAAGTGGGATGATAGGGGCAAAAAGCTGATGATTTTGTATGGCTTTTTATGCTTTTCTGCCATCAGCAGAATAGATTAGTTTCACTACAGTCTTGGTTGGCATTGAGTATTATTTTTTAAAATTTAAAAAAAGCAAGCCAGGCTTGGTGGCTCAGCCTGTAATCCCGCGCCTTGGGAGGCTGAGGTGAGTGGATCGCCTGAGCCCGCGGGTTCGAGACCCGCCTGGGCAAGCGAGACCTCATCTCTACAATAAATCAAAAATTAGCCGGGCGTGGTAGCGCGCACCTGTAGTTCCAGCTACTTGGAAGGCTGAGGCGGAAGGATCGCCGGAGCCCAGCAGGTCGAGGCTGCGGTGGCCGGGAGCGGCCACTGCACTCCAGTCTGGGCGATGGAGTGAGACTCCAACTCAAAAATAAAAAATAAAAAATAAAAAAATAAAACGAAATTCAAAAATAAAAAATCAACGTAATATATTGTATAAATTCTTCTGCAACTTGGGTTTTGTTCAACATTCCTTTAAAACTTAGTATATTGAGTCATATAACTCCAGTTCACTTATTTAAATTGCTGTACAGTATTCTATTGTATGGCTGACCTCAGGT
>CAUYQG010066374.1:0-28818 GCA_963574415.1 Tarsius wallacei | reverse complement strand
GGCTAATTTTTTGCTTTGTTGTAGAGATGAGGTCTTGCCAAGTTGCCCAGGCTGGTCTTGAACCCGTAGGTTCAGACAATCCTCTCACCTTGGCCTTCCAAAGTGCTGGGATTATAGGCATGAGCCACCTCACCCGGCCATTTTTGGGTAATTTTTGTTGAAGTACAACTTACGTCTAGAAAAGTGCACACACGTTGTCAGTATTGGATCCTTTGTACTTTTCTGTTGCAAACACATTGGCATCCAGAGATGCTGATGCATCCACATGACCAGAACCTCAGAAGCCTCCCACACTGCCTTCCAGTCAGTACTTGCCACCCCTACAGGTAACCACTGCCCTGACTTCTAATCTCACAGAGATTAGTTTTGGTAGTGTTTGAGCTTGGTATGAATGGAAGCATACAGTGTATATTCCTTGTGTCTGGTTTATTCCACTCAATTGTAGAATTCACCTTTGTTGTTACTTGCGATTGTCATGCATTCTCATTGCTGTATAATAGCAACATCCCATAGAACTTCTGGTGGTGATGAAATGCTGTCTGTGCTGTACCATGCAGTAACCACTAGCAACACGTGGCTATTGAGCTTGTGAAGTATGGCTGGTGTGACTGAGCAGCTGAATTTTCAGCTGTATTTAGTCTTTAAAATGTATATTTAAATTTACTAATGTGACCAGTGCCTACTGTATTCTACTTTATGAATATAAAGTTTATGTATCTTATTACTAAAAATCAGGTCATTTCTGGCTATTATAAATAATGCAAATGTAGACATTTCTGTACCTGTCTTTTGGTGAACAGAGGCATGCATTTTTGGAGGGGTCTGTACCTGGAATTTGGACCTGCTGAGTCAGAAGGGCTGCATGTAACCACTTTCAGTATGGGGATACTGCCAACGAGCTTTTCAGAATAATACCAGTTGATGCTCTCATCAGCTGCCTATGAAATTCTAGTTGCTTCACATCCTTGACAACACTTGGTATTATTAGTCTCTTTATTTTGGCCCTTCTAGTGGCTGGATAGTGGTATCCCATTGTTTTAATTTGCATTTCTTTGATAACTGGGTATGTTGAACACGTTTTCATATGCTCATTGGCCATTTGGCTATGTTTTATAAAATACATTAGATTTGGCCTTTTTTTCTGTTGGGATATCTGATTTCTTATAGGATATAAGTGTTGAGTAAATATATTGCAAATATTTTCTTCACTTTGTAGCCTTTTAAAAAAAATTTATTTTCTTAATTGTTCTTTCAGTGAAAGGACATTCTTAATTGTGATATAGTTCAGTTTACCACCACCCCACCCCATGCTCTTTGTGTTAGTTTAAAGTAACTTTTGCCTACTTTATGGTCATATGGATAAATCTGCTGGGTTTTCATCTAAATTCTTAATTTTTTCACTTTTTACATTGAGATCTAAAATTCATTTCAGATGAATTGTAGAGTATGGTGTGAGGAAAGGGTCAAGTTTTTGTTTGTTTGTTTGTTATGTTTTTTCATGTGGATATCAATTAATCTGACTCATTTACTGGGGAAAAAATCTTTTACTCAGGGCAATTCAGTGTCACAAGTAAATGCATATGTATAAATTTGTTTCTGGACTCTCTATTCTGATCCACTGGCCTGTTTTGTCTATCATTGTGCCAGTGCCGTACAATTAGTGACTAGGCTTTGCAATGAGGTTTAATATTGGACAGTATAAGTCAATCAGCTTATTCAGTTTTGGTTTTCTTCTTCAGGATTGAGCAGGAGCTGAATTTATTCAAACAGCTTAGTTTATCTTGTTTCACTTTTATCCAACATCCTAATGTTGTATGACACTGTCCTAGGTTGTAGAGGTCTCACAGGATCTGCTTTTGTTCCAGAGGAGTTTTATGATTATGTTTTGGGGCTGAGAAAATATCCATGTGTGATTTGGGAACACTGTCAGGATCTACATGTACAAATCTCTTAGAAATTGGTAGACTCAACACCCACGCCAGAAAATGAAGCCTGATTTCTGATGATTGAGAGGATAGGAAGGAAAAAAATATGATGAATTGTGTCAACCTTAGGTTGACAGGAAAGAGAAGTTTTATCCTTCTAGGGCCTAGATTTTTGGAGTCACCATTGCGAGTGCCAGTGAGACCCATGTGGATCTGTGGGATCTTTGAGAGCATTGAGTGCCAGTGTATGTGGTAGAGGAACCAGAGCAGGGCTTGGCCTTCACAATTCAGCTCTTTAAAATGCCTCCTTGATTCAAGTTTTTTCTTGTTGATTGGCTTGTGGCCCAATCAGAAGTGAACTGTAGATTTACCCATGGCTTTCCGCCGCCCCAACCCCTCCCCACATACCTGTCTATATAATCTGGGAGAGGTGGAAGCATTACCAGAATTGAGAGAAACATCCTAAGTCATAGAAACTGGAGAAGATGGCCTGGGACCATTTTTGTATGTAAAGTAGGGAGGGCTGTTTCTGATGTAGCACAATTAGAATTCTGAATCAGCCAAGGGGCCACATCTGGGCAGGTCAGCTGCTGGGACTCGGAGTGAGGCCAGAGCCAACATTATCATTAAGTTGACTGGCAACAGACTGTGGAACATTGAGTGAGTCTCCACTGGCCTTTTGCAAGCAAGGATGACTCCCCAGGTGTGTTCCTATAGACTGACCCCCTGGGAGCCAGCACTCTGATGGTCTAGGGCCCATTTGTAGATGTTCCATCTGCTATGTAGCTGAGGTAGATTTTCTTGCAGTGATGTATACATTTATGCACAGTCTATGTATTTATTATGTGTGTTGATGTCTTTTTAAATATGAACTGTCTACTTTTGACTTTTAGTTTATACTCATTGTCATTTTAAATGCTGAGGTATCATGATAATCTGATGGTAAATCTTACCAACTAAAAAAGTGATGCTATCCATCTGTAAGAAGCTAAGGAGTATTATTTTCTTGGTGTTTTAAAAATTGTTAGTAAGTATTATGATTGGTTAGTCTACCTGAAATGTATGTTCGCCCTACAGACCCTGCTGAAATTGGGGAGTTAGTCTTAGGGTTTTCCTTGATTGTTGCTCCTGGGAAAAGGCTTACAAGTTTTCCTTTTGAAATACAGACAGCTACTTACTGCAAACTCTGTGGCATTTTTTTTCCCTCTTAGAGCAGCAAAGAAGCTTCTGTTTCTAGGTTTGACATGAGTTGTCCAAGGTTAAAATGTCCACCTCCTATGGTTCCATGACTCAGGCTATATCCAGCTCATGGTCACTTGGCATGTGCACTATCTTGAAATCAGGTCTGTGCTTCAGAATGGCCTGACAGGATGGACTGCCTGACACTGGGACTGTGGCCCTGTCTTTTTGAAGGAGTCCACTGGTGAAGAAGAGCAGGAATCAGTTTGGTGATGGTGATGGGACAAAGGAAAGGATGGGATTTCTGTTCTCAATGGCTAACGTTCATTAAGGGGATGGGGAAGGTGATTCCCCTAAAGACTGGTAATACAGAGTGGTCCCATCAGAGCTGCATAGCATGAAATCAATCAGAGCTTTTCTTGAGCTGTCACCTGGGCAAGTACTTAGGGCTGATGGAGCGGAGAATTAATCAGGGAATCTCAGGAGGGTAATGCTAAGTCCTCTAATGGGATGCTCAGCGTCGGGGCTTGGTGAAGAGGTATTGGCTTGTTGATGGGATTCTGTTGATATGGAAGTGATTTTTGAAAATGAGAAGGAGTAATTATCCACTCCTCCCTGCTGAAATTAGAGGGAACCTGTTGGCGATTGGCACTGAGGCTCACTGGCTGCTGCTAGCTCCACAGCAAGTTGTTGCCTCAGTTCTCAGCATCAGCATTCCCTGAGAGTTCTGCCGTCTGTCTGACACTGACATGTGTTCTGCAGATCCATTTCTCTAGTGGTTGCCTACAAAATCCACGCTGCAGAGCCTCACCTGTATTTCTCAGGCCACAAGTTTGGTGAGTGTCTGAGAAGGCAGGAAAATAATCACACGGCCCACTTTACATATGCAAAAGCAATTAACCACTATTAGTGCCTGACATTCCTCTCAACAGCCCAGGGAGGTGAGTCAGGATCATCACTATTCATTAGGAATTAATTAGCCTGCTTGATGATGTCAGTCGTGGACAGAACTGGGAATTCAGCATTGACTACATCCCATTGTCTAGTGAGGGTATAGTGTGTCTGATACTTCTGTGAGTGTGCATTCTATCTGGAAAATGACTCCTGGACTTGAATTCTGTGCAATGTATGACTCCAGGCAACCTATCTAGGTCTCTGCACCTCCCAAGGTGGGGGATAATTCCCAACAGGGGCATGCAGTGATTAAGAAAGACCCTGTAGGCAAAAGCTGTTGACATCATGCTTGAAACCTGGTTCAGGGAGAACCTGGATTTGAGGTACCAGTTCACGTTCGAAGTAAAGCATCTTTTTCCCCCAGTCTTTTTGTTGGGAGACAGCTTTCCTCCTATAAGGAAAATTTGGACTTTCACTAAGATCATAATGACCTTCAAGTCATCAAATGCTTGGTTAAGTTTTCTACTACAAATATCATTCCAACCATGTGAATCTCTTTCCAGAAACCCTCAAATGGTTCTTACTCTCACTTATTCCTTCTTCTGGGCTATTAGAAATCTTTTCTCTTAGCTTTTCTCCCATTGCCTCTCTCCAGATGGTGCTCTTCCATTCACCTACTCACTCAAATGTGCTTTGTTACCATTTTTTTGTCTCTCTGAATTTCTTCCTTGACCATCTCCTTGCTTCTGGTCTTTGTCACTTTGCCTCACAGCTTTCCTTGTAGCTGTCATCTTCTGGTTCTTTTCTTCTCTAGTGGTCAAAGAAAAGGGGAATAGAGAAGGTAAAATATAGTATCTCAAGTTACTATTCCCCTCAAAATAAGATTTGTTCATGATAAAAGAAGCTTATTTCTTAGGGCAGTGCTCCCAACCTTTTTGGCATCAGGGACTAATTTTGTGGAAGACAGTTTTTCCATGGACTGATGGAGGTATGCAGTCAAGCCTCACTGCTATTGTTAATCTGTATTTGCAGTCACTCCCCAGTGCTAACATCACTGCCTCCGCTCCCCTTCAGATCATCAGGCATTAGATTTTCATAAGGAGCGTGCAACATAGATCTCTTGCATGTGCAGTTCTCAATAGGGTTTGTGCTCCTCTGAGAATCTAATGCTGCCACTGATCTGACAGAAGGCAGAGCTCAGGTGGTAATGTGAGTGATGGGGAGTGACTGTAAATACAGATGAAGCTTTACTTGCTCACCCACCGCTCACCTCTGGTATTGGTCTGTAGCCTGGGGGTTGAGGACCCAAACTGTATTTATCTCTCTAACGGAGAAGGACTATTAGTTGTCAATAATCCTGATTAATAAATAGGAAATTGGATCAGACAGCCAACTCTTCATCATTCACACTATGGCTGGTTTAAGTCTGTCCTCTTGTATCCTCCTAATTTGGTGATTTTCTTTAGGGCTTTTGCTACTCTTTGGAGTCTTGGCCAGAGTCAGGACGAGGAATGGCAATGTTGCCGAAATGCTTCCTTTTCTCATGGAAAGTTTGGGTGATAAATTTGGTCACATGTTAGCAAAGAATGTTTGTGACATCTTGTTGGTTCATTCTTTCACTGATAATTTATATGCCAGGTACTGTACTAGGACTGGGTATATTTGTGTAACTGTTTTTGCCTTCAGGGATGGACATTGGGGTGCAGTTGGGGGAAGCCACAGCAAAACAACTTACTAAGTTCTGTTATTAGAGTCTATGGGATCACACAACTCTACCTAATGAATAAGTTTGCCTCCTTCAGAGTTAATGATGGAAACTGAGGCACAAGGGAGCTACAAGTGCTATATGGTCCTGGGTTACTCAGGTAGACATAGAGCCCTAACTCCAACCCAGCTCTTTCCTGTGATCTTATAGAGTATTAAGACCTTGGCTAAAACAAACTATATGGATTTTTTTTTTTTTTTTGGTAACCCTCATGTTCAATGGCATTTCACTTATCATGAGAGTTAGTTAAAATTAACCCTTTATTTAATTTAACCTGGAAGTGGTTGAGAAGCTTTCATTATGTTGGACCCAGAGGAATTAAGATGAAAGATGTAGCAGATTCCTGTGTCCTATCTCATCCCTCACTGAATGGAGTTGGTGTCAGAGGCACCTATCTTTGACTGTCTTATCCCTTCTCTTCCGGGCCTGTGTAATAAAATGTGTATTGGATGAATGCACACATGATAGCTTAGGTTATTGTGAAAGAATGATCTATAGGGAATGTGGCTGTTGGGGCAGTTAACAGGATACTTAGATCAATGGGAAAAGTTGTTTTTTGGAGTTTATTGTAATGTGGGTAGGGAAATTTTCAGGAAAAAAGAATCTTTCAGAAAGGCATTTATGATGGAAACTGTGACACATGGGGGACCATATACACATTTTAAAAAATGTATTTTTAACAAACAAGGCTTTTTTTCCTGCTCTTGTAGGCATTCTGTAGAAAGGGCTATTTCCCCAGACCACACTGCCCATAGAGTCTGAAAGCTATCAGCCCGTGAATAAGCCCAGATTAAGATGAGTGTTAGAAATAAAAGTGTTTGTCACCAATTTAAATTTCTCATTCAGTCATCTGAAGACCTTAAAGAGAAGGATCCTTAGTAAACTGATTTCCCGAAACAAACCATTAGAGGAGGCATCCTCATTCTTCACCGTTCCACCACAGGATTTATACCATTGTCTGAAGAGAATGGACTTGAACATAAGTGAACATGGTCTTACAGATGGCAGAGCACCTTTGCTCATGATCTTACTAAATCTTTATGGTTATCCTCTACTCCTTAATGATTTTTCTATATGGGATTGAATTTATTATCTCCATTTGACAAATGAAAACCTGAGCTTGTGAGAGATGAATTTAGTTTGAGCAGCATGGCTGATAGGTGAGCAGATTTGGAACCTAGATCCAATGGACTCTTTATACCATCCCCCTTCCCACACCCTGCCCCTTGCTCTGTGTTCTTCACTTACTGAGTTGAGTGAAAGCTGGCTCCCTTGCTTAAAGGATGTGCAGGGAGTGAAGATATCAGCTCTGCAGGTACAGACATTCTGTGCATAATTCACTTGTTTAGATCTTAATGTTGATTATAATTGGGGCTTATTGCTATACATTCAGAATCAAGGCAGATTGAGTGGTAGTTAAGCAACTTTAGACAATATTAGGATACTCCTAAAGTATGGCTGATACTTTCAGAGCCATCTGATACAAGGACGGTTTCCAGCGTGAGGTGGATTTTGAGCTGGGCTGGAAGGAACCTGAGGGATGGGGAGCCAGAATGGATATTTTGGTATCCAGTACGTGGAGCTTTCCTCAGCCAGCCCCAGCCTTGTGATTGGAAACTCTCTGCCCATACAGGGCCTCATCTTACAATCGGGTTGTAAAACCAAAGGCCTGTATAACTCTGTGGATTCTGTATCTGATAGTTTCTGGGGCTGTGTTCTGGCCCATGTTCAGAGAAGGTAATTCCATCCTGCTAAGCTCTAGTTGACCAAATTGCAGGAGCCTGGACCCAGAGTCTTTCCCTTTGCGGTAAATGAATACAAACACGTGGGCATTCAGAACTATGCCCGTACTTACTAAGTGGATAGATCAGTTATGTTTTCTAATGTTGTGTTCCCCATGCAACCGAGGACTCGGATTCATAGCTTTAGAAGTAACTAGAAGGGGCTGCCTGCAGGACTTTGCTGCCTGTTTTCTAAGGCAGTTTTCCCCTTGTGCAGTAGTTCAAGTAGCAGAAAGATTTTTATGTTGAGTCTATACCCTCCCCATGTGACAGGCAGCTCTTCAAAGGTTGTTCAGTGATTAAGGATATAAGCTTGGCAGTTATGATTCAGAAGGATCTTGCCAGCTTTGGGCCATGGGCTAAAGCTAAAAATAATAGAACTAATAGAGATAAACAGAAACTCCTCCTTTTAGCTCTGAAACCCATTGCACAAAAGACAGAATTCAGGACCTGCACCTGAGGGGTGGAAGCTTAGCTATTTAGTGGAAAATAAGTCTACCTCTGAGTGTTATTTATTGAGGACTGTTGAGGAACTGGAGTATGTTCATGAGGGGTGGGCAGAGGGACGATGGTGTCTAGTCTGGAAGATAATCAGGATCCTCGGGGCTGCTCCTGTCATGCCTAAATGGGTGTCTTGGAAGATATTTGCTCCCCTGAGGGATGGGATAAGACCCTCAAGAAATAGATGGGTAGACGTTCCCTAGGAGATGGATTTTAGCCCAAATAGATGGAAGAATTTCAACGTGTCACTATGAAGGTAGGCAGTAATAGGGAGGCAGTGAGTTTCCTGCTATTGGTGGTTTTCAAGGGTAGATTGCATGACTAGTGGAGAAGTTTTCATGGGCACCTCAAGCATCGAATGTGGGTGGTTGGGTGTTTTGGTCTGGAGACTCTGAGGCTTGCAGTTATATGGTAATCTTCGTTTTAGGCAAACAGAGGTCCCCAGTCCCTTCTGCCGTACCTCTTGGTTCTAGATCCCACCTCTCTGCTCTCTTGGTTGAGTACCAGGCATACCTTGTATTTATCTTAAAGTATGGCTCTTGGGAGTGAATTCATACTGCTGTGAACTCCCTGGAGCTCCAGGACTGACCGGTGGTTTTGTATGTGTGTGTTGTTTTGTCTCATTTTTGTTTTTTGTTTTATTTGGGAGGAAGGATGGAGAGAGAGATGGGCTAGCCATGCTTGAAGAGTTCACTCTTATTTGCATAGTGTCTCCAGGGAACTACTTTGGAGCTGGAACAGACTCTAGGGTAGATTACAGTTTAGTTCAAAATTTCATAAGACCCTTAGATTCCAACAGAAGTGGTAATTGTTTAAGAGTTCAAAAGGCCCATACTGGAAGCATCATAGAGTTCATCTGGGGGGGTCAATCACCAAACCCTTTCTTGTGGCATAATTTATACCTGAACATTTGGTGATTTAAAAAGTCCCGTGTAAATGTACATATGTTGGTGGGAGGTAGTAAATATTTTGCTGACAAGTTCTTTGAATGGTGACTTGATGGTAACATTTAAAGGCAGACAACCCAAGGATTGTTTTGTTTATCTGTTTTTGAGTTGGAGTCTCACTCTGTCACCCAGGCTGGAGTGCAGTGGCACACTTATGACTACCCCAGTGTTGAACTGCTGGGCTCTGGTGATCCTCCCCCCTTGGCCTTCCAAGTAGCCAGAACTACAGGTGCACACTGCCATGCTCAGCGACTTTTTGATTTATTGTATAGCCGAGATCTCGCCAAGTTGCCTGGGCTGGTCACGAACCCACAGGCTCAGGCAATCCACTCGCCTCAGCCTCCCAAAGTGTTGGGATTACAGGCTGAGCCACTGCCCTGGCCTTTATTTTATTTTATTTTTTTAAATCCAGGTGCTGCCAAGTCTACAAAGCTGTAAGAAGTCAAAAGGACCCACAAGTTATATATATATATTGCATGATATCCATGTGCCTCTGAGATTCTGCACCTGGGAAATGTTGATATACACAGGTGGGGAGCACAGGGGAATGGGCTAGTTAGGAGAGAGATGGAGAGAAGACAGGTTGCTTGCTCTCAGGTGATGACTCTGGAGCACGGGGCAGTCCCTGGTGCTGGGTGTGGCCACCAGCACCTGCTTCCCACACGGGTGCTTCTGCTGTCGTATTGCATGGGCCTGAGGGGGCAGTTAGGGGAGGAACCCTGGTCGCACAAGGCCTTCCCTACTGAGGTCCTGGGCTTCCTCTTTTCAATCCATCTCTGGGTGTAATTCTTTTCCCCGCTTTTTTTGGGAGGCCTTTGAATTAGTGATCTGATGCCTTTTCAACAAAGGAATATTGATATGTTAGTGTGCCAAACAGTAGGGAGTACTGGATTAGATCATTTTCACATTGGTGTTATGCCAGTTTGACATTTGTTTGGAAAGCTTATCCCTTTATGACCATAGGTTACATGCATAATTTAAGGAGAATAAATCTTTGAGAAGTAGTTCTTTTGGTTCTGTGATCTTCAGTGCTATAGAAAAATAAATGCAAAACTCCCTCACAGTTTTCATCAGGGATTCAGAGTAGGCTGCAGATGAAGTGTCCCATGTAGATGTGCTAGGCATCTGTCGTGGGCGTTACGGGAAGGACGGATGGGGACAACATAGTTCCTGCTTTAAGGTTACAATCTAGGAGCTGAGAGTATAAAAGTGACCTGATAAATGTTGTACATCCAGGTCAGTTGACATTGCTGTCTTTGTAGCATATTTGTGATATCAAAATAATTGTTCTCCTTCTTTCCTTGATCCTGCCACCCTCTTGCATCTTGGTGATTTCGTATCGGGATGGTTTGACATTTCAGAGTTATGATGCTAGTTGCACAGTGAAGCAGACATTTTTAAAAATTTTACTTTATTTTCTTATAAACAACTTGTTCTGCTCTGGAGATTTGATTATCATTGAGCAAAAGTGCCCCTGGTTGGTAGTAGGCACCTAGCAAGTGGTTTTTGTATGAATCACTGTAAACTTGCAACTCTGAGTGAACACTATTCTTGGGATGAGAATTTCCTCTTGTCTGTGAAGATGATCAAGCTTCTGCCTGCCATTGCATTTCTGTAGGGGTGTTTAGCATCATACGTAAAGAACAAAAACCACTTGGATTTCAGAATTCCATGTTTTCCGCTAGGTGTTATTCTCTAAGCAAAGCTGGCTGTTGAATAACTTGCAATTGAACTAGCAAGAGTAGTATATTGATGGTTATCGTGTCCTTATTGTACTATTTTGTGATTTCTCTTTTAGGTTTATTTTCTTGAAAAGGCTCCAGGCTTCGGCTTGGAAAATCCTACCGCCAAAATTGAGCCCAGCAGTTGGAGCGGCAGCGAGAGTCCTGCCGAAAACATGGAAAGGATGAGTGACTCTGCAGATAAGCCAATTGACAATGACGCGGAAGGGGTCTGGAGCCCCGACATTGAGCAGAGCTTTCAGGAGGCCCTGGCTATCTATCCGCCATGTGGGAGGAGGAAAATCATCTTATCAGACGAAGGCAAGATGTATGGTAAGTGGCCTGGAACGCTTCTTTGAAATACTACAACCTGCTGTTCCGATTCTCCAATCGGAGAGATTGTAGCTGGTCTTCTAGTGAGATCCATTCATTGGGTTGAAAGATCTTGGTAGAATTTTAGTTGGTCATCTAACCTCAGCTAAAGAGGAGAGTCAGTAAAGAACCACTGAAAATCACTCCCCGGGCTTTTCCTCTTCCCCATGCTCTGTGGCATTCCATCAGAAGCTCTCGGGGTCCAGGTAGGAACATAGATAGGTGCAGGGCCATATGCAGACACCAAATAGTGGGGACTAATTCTTCAGAATGACCCAAAGGAAACTCTGTCATTTCACTCCAGATAACTGGTGCCATGGAAATGAGGGCCTGGTGATGCCAAATCTCTTGATTTCCCCACCACCCCCGGCCAAACACCCCAGGAGGGGCCAGCAATCTAGATGTTTATACAAAAACCAGCACTTAAAACAAAAACAATAGCCCTGTACAGACCAGATAAAACATGTGCATGAGCTTGATCAGCCCCCTGAACTACTGGTTTGCTGCCAGTTTGCAGTTGAATGGTCAGTCAAGGCGTTAGGCCACCACCCCCATTCTCACCATCTCTCTTCCTTCCGGGGGATGCCTTGCAGGAGGGTGTTCTGAAGGAAACACCAAAGGTGCGGAGGAGGGCAAGACCTGTTAACCAGATGGCTCAGGATGCCCAAGGCAGCCAGCCGCGAGTACCCATGTGCCTGTCTGGGGCTTACTTGCTGGGCTTGGGCATTGCCCCTTCCCCTCCATAAACACTTCCAGCTGTAGACCTGTGCTTTTTGGCTGCTTACCTTTGGGAAGCAGATGGCAGGTGGTTGCTCCTACATTCTGCTTGTCTAATTGGGCACATTGAGTTTGTTCTGTAGCTGAGTCAAAAGAGACGCAAACAGATAAGCTAAACTCAAAGAGAACCAGCTCAGCAGCCTACCTGAGGTTGTTAACTTATCACGGGAGTGATTTATTTCTACATAATTTGAAGTCTTTTCCATAATAGGGTGTTGTACCTTTAATACTGAGCCTCCTCTGTCAGGAGCAGTAGGAAGCTGTGGCTCCAACTAGCTCACACTGCTGAGGAGAAAGCAGATGGTGGTGCAGCTGCCACCAGCTGTGTTCCTGCCCCGCCCTCCCCCTCTCCAACTTGGATGATGTAATGGAAACAAGGAAAATTTTGCTTTCTGCAGCAGTGGAGTCTCTCAGCCTGCCTCACACAGGGGAGGGGGAGAGCGCAAACCTTTGGCATTTTTTATGCTTTCATGATATCCTTTGTAGTCAAAGAAGCTTCTTCGTGTTGGGTGAAATGGACTCAGGTTGAGCCATCTCAGCTGCTGTGGAGAGAAGTTTCAGGGCCCTCGATCTTCTGTGTGTTAGTGTCTTTCCTGGGCTCCTCTTCCTCAGCCCCGGCTATTTGCTTTGAATGTCTCATTTTCATACCTGAATGCAGGTATGAAATGCAGCTCCAATCCCTCTTTTTATTTTTTATTTTATTTTATTTTATTTTATTTTTTGAGTCGCTGTCTTTTGAGACGCTGTCCCAGGCTGGAGTGCAGTGTGGCATGATCATGGCTCACTCCAGCCTCGACCTCCTGGGCTCAGGAGATCCTTCTGCCTCAGCCTCCTGAG
Organism: Tarsius wallacei; assembly: GCA_963574415.1. Classification (NCBI taxonomy): domain Eukaryota; kingdom Metazoa; phylum Chordata; class Mammalia; order Primates; family Tarsiidae; genus Tarsius; species Tarsius wallacei. The sequence goes on along the minus strand of CAUYQG010066374.1, from coordinate 16,119 downwards.
TAGCTAGGATTACAAGTATGTGCCACCACGCCTAATTAGTTTTTAAAATTTTTTGTAGAGATGAGGCCTTGTTATGTTGCACGCTGGGCTGGTCTCACACTTCTGGACTCAAACAATCCTTCTACCTTGGCCTTCCAAAGTGCTGGGATTACAGGCAGGAGCCACTGCACCCAGCCAGCTCCTCCTCTCTCTCAAAGATGGAGAAAAGCACTTTAATCTTTGAACCTTCTTTGAAGATGATTTTATTACTTGTAGTGAAGGGTAGCTTTAGGACGCTATCTTGTACTGTTCCCATTTGTTTACCCAGAAATGGTTTTAATCGAAAATAATAGCATATTATTGGAAATTCTGGTTGGGAATAACTACCCTACTTCATTTTTTACAAGAAACACTGGAAAATGTACTGTCCCTTCAGAAATAAGTTCTCAGGGCTAAGAACATAATTCAGAGAAAAGGTTAATTTTTTGTCAACTCCGTTTTACTTTTTAGATAGCAGCTCTTTTAGATTTAACCACTTTGACTCTCAGTCATAAAAATATTTTTATGTGAAAATAATTGCGTAAGAGCTCTTGTTGGTAATTGAGTCTTAGAGGCAGCGGACTAGGAAGAAACACAGTGAGTTGTTGTGGATTTGAGTAATTCTATTAATAGTGAATCTTTAGTAAGAACTTCTGAGTTTGGAAAAAAGAAAAAGAAAAAAAAGAATAGTTTTGCCCTTCGTCTTTGTCTCAGTTTTCTCCTCTGGAAAAAAAAGATGGTAAAGTTGGTGATGTCCACGGGTCCTTTGGATTTTTCCATTTTATGATGCTGTGACTTTATGACTAGTCATTGAGCGAGTGATCAGTTATTCATAAATGTGGTGTTGTGTGGGAACCTGTCTTCAGTGCCCCAGGTAACTCAAGTTCTGAGTGCTTCCTGAGTACTCATGCTCTTGATGTGTGGACTATGTTTTCTTTAACTCAGTTAGTATATTTAGTGACTGTGTTGGTGGCTGACAATTTAAACTGGGGCAATCCTTTTGAACAGTCAACATTAGGAATTATAACTCATTTGAGAGGAGCAATCTTATTGGTTGTGGGCTTTTTAACAAGTGGAGCACACAGGCTATAGGATGGTGTATCCTGATTGGGGTGCAGGAGATGCATTTGCTGCACTTGTCTCGCAGCCACCAACACCTCCAGGCAGCTGCTTTGAGGAGAAGCCATCCCCACTCAAATCCCTCTCATGCTCCTTCATGCTTTGGAAGGGAAACATGGCGGTTAACAGGACTGTGGGAGATGGGTACTGAACCTCTTAAGAGGACTGCCTTAGTTGTCTGGGAGCTGCCTCTGACCTGCCTACGACTTTGAGGATGAGAGAAAGTTGACTTGGGAGCCTCCATGAGGCCCCAGCCCCTCGGGGATTGAGTCATGTGAGCAATGTGGGGCCACAGCTACCGTTCTTTGGCTTCTGGCCTGTTCCTCATCTTTCCATACATGAATCAGGACACAAACCAGACCAGGAGTCGGGGTTTCCTGAGGTCTTAAAGAGCATGCTTTTTCTCTAAGGGTTTTGAAAATGAAAACATTGAAAGCATTTTGGATTCTGTGCAGTAAAATAAAAATGATTTAGTCTTTTAGTGAAATACCAAGAATTTTTTACTTGAAGGGGTTATTCTGGTATTTCTGAGCATTTGTAGAGTGCTTTGTGATGTCACTAATCCTGAGCCATTGGAGAAGCAAGGTCAAGTGATTTATTTTGGTAATGAAATTTCCTTCATGGTTGGCAGCAGGGCAGTGCAATCTTATAAAGGAGAAAATAAAGGAAAACTCTTGGTGATGAAGTTTTAGCCTTTGGGGGAGATGACTTAATTCTTTTTCTGCTACCTTGGGCTTCAGAGAGCTGGGACTTTATGTAGTTGGTCTCCATGTGGGTAGACCGCTTCTGCCTTCAGCTACGAACTCTTTTGACTTTGTTCCTAAGGGCATGCATCCCTACTTCTGTGGTTGACCTCTCTTTCTCTGTTTCTGTCTTTCCTCATTTATCTTATTTTCACATAGTTGTGTGTTTCTTTTTCTGGCAGGTTGTGGGGCAGGAGATAGCAGGATGGCAAGATGAGAGAGAAGTTTTTGATGAACAAACTTGTCCGAAATTGGATTTCAGATGAGCAGGCCATAGCTTAAACCAAAACAAACAGTGAATCATGAAAACACCTGCATAGATTTTTTTTTTTTTTTTTGCAACTGAAAACCTCAGTCAGTTATACCCCATTATCAAATAGGATAGGGACAGGGACTGACCTTCATTGATTGCTTGCTCTTGATGTGCAGTATATAGCACATAGCAGTTTGGACTTCATAATTAATAGGAGCCCTGACCCTCCTGATTCTAGATATTAAGCTTTGGGTAAGGTCTCTTATCTCTCTGTGTCTCAGTTTCCTCAACTTTAGAGGACTAAACAGATCTTTGTAGGACTGCTGCATGAATTTAATGAACCAGTTATGATCTGGGGATCTCCCCTCTCAATGTATGAGCAGCATCTGGCATACAGTAAAAGCTATATAAGTGTTGATGAAGTTCTGTGCTAAAGGCTTTGCATATAATTTCCATCTAATGCTTATAACAGTGCTTTGAGGCTGGTGTTAGGATCTTCACTATACAGTTGAGAAAACTGAGGCTGAGAGCGGATAAAGTGACCTGCACGTGGCCAATATGAATGGTATAGCTGGAAGGTTTCAAATCCAGGTCTGTCTGCCTCCACAGCCTGGGCTTTTTCTACTGTGCTTTTGTTCCTTCCTTGGTAGAGGCCATTATACATTAATTCAACCATTTGGACACCAGCTGTATACCATCCTTGTGCTAGGGGTTATCAGGGATACAGCGATGAACCAGACAGACATGGGGCCTGTCCTCATGGAGCTATCACAAGTTCATTTGCAGGAAACTGACCTGAGGTCAGGGCTGTGTGCCAGAGCTTTCTGAGAAGTCTGAGAGCCCTTTGAAGATGGTTGCCTTCCACTTAGCCTTTTGAAGCCTGTTCTTGGCCACCAGTGCTCAGGGCACCTGGCCCGATGCTGTCAGGAAGAAAGCATCTCAAATAACACAGCGGGGACGATCCTGGATCACAAGGCTGGCCTCCATGGTGGCCAGGAAGTTGTCTGGAAGGTTCTAGTGCCTTAGGATCCTACAAGTAGTCTGGACAGAGGAAGTACTGCACAGTGACTTTTCCTTTTGTGAGTAGATGTCTTTAGGGGTCCTTGCTTAGGGCAGCTCCAGGGATGGACTCTTTCTTACTGGGATGCCAGGTCTTCTGGTCAGCCCCAGAGAGCCAACCAGAGAAGGTGAGGAGGAAGGTGTCTCTGACTAGTCCTCCCCAGTTGCTCACCTGTGCCCTGTCAGCCAGGGGAGCACAGCATTTGCCCCTTTACTTCACAGGAGCACAGGATGGAAGAGGGATGGGCCTGTCTTAGGCAGCTGGTGGCAGGACTGACAAGGGAACATCAGAATGAGAGTGCACACAGCAAGCATGAGTGTGTGTTAATTTAGGACAGAGTGTAGAATCTGCAGTCCCCATGCTTCTCCTGATCCAGAGCACTAATCAAAGAAATGCTCAAGTCATGCTCTCACAACATGTTTTTGGGGATAGGGAAGGTAGCCTATTTCTGTGGAGACCCCAGAGGCCCAGATGTGGAAATGGCCATAGAATTCGAGCCCTGTGGGATCACCAGGCCTTGGCAAAGTGACCCTTGGGACCTGAGCTGGACTTTTCTTCCCAGTTCTCCATCTGAACATTGTGTGGCATCTTTGATTTCCTCTCTCTGAATTATGGTTTGGGGCATTATTTCAAGTTGATTGGCTAGGAATGTGAAATACAAGAGCTGTGCCCCTAGAAACTCCCTAAAGCTGGCACCCATCTATCACAGACTATATTTCAGTGCCTGGGACATAGAAGGTGTCACTAATTTTTGTTGAATATGTGCATCCAGGAAGTGAATTGAATCTAGGAAGATTGGTGAGTAAGCCTGGAGCCCCAAGGCCCTCCACTGTTAGAGGAACTGGCTGGAAAGGGAGAAAGAGGGAAAGAAAAAAAAAGAAGAGGTTTTCTCATTTAACAGTCTTCTTAGGTTGAGAAAGAACCCCTGGTTTTTGCTATTTTTGTTGGTACATGTTATTTGAAGAGGCAGGAAGGATTTCTGCTCAAAACAGGCACAGTGGCAAAGCAAGGGTTAATTCTGGAATCCTCAGAACAAATGAGTAATGGGGGATTTTGAAATAGTTTGGTTCCTGTGAGAGCAACAGAGCCAGCGTCATCAGCGTTTTGATTGGGAAGCTCAGTGTGTGGGGGGTATGTAGAGGTTTATGTGCAAGGTGTAAGCCCTTGTGCAATTCTGGCAAAAAATAGCTAATTAAGGGTGGCTCAAGAGTTGGCCATAAGGGAGGGAGAAAGGGAAGAATGTTCAATTATTACCAAGTTATGCTTTCTAGCAGCTCCGCTGTGGTGCTGGATGAGCCCCAGGACTCCAGAAAGACGTGGTTCACAAATTATTTATTTATTTACTATTCAAATAGAAATGTTTTTGTTTTATTTTTATTTTAAAGAAGTAGGGTACATTCAGGATTAGATATGCAAGTGGTCATCGTACAGGTAGAATTTGGGCCTCCCTTTGGTCTGCACTTTGCCTGGTTTGAGATCAGGTACCCTTAGTGATGTTATGTCCCCGCCCCCTCCCACACTTCCCTCCTTTGGCAGTGTCTCGCTACTGCTAATCCCTTTCTTATAGTATATGGCAAGTGTTTTGGGTCTGCTTATGAGTGAGAACATGTGGGCCTCAGTTCTTTGTTTCTGTGATAGATCACCGAGTGAGTGTTATAGACTCTAAATCCATCCAAGTTGCTGCAAAGTCCATATGTTTGTCCTTCTTTATGGCTGCATAGTAGTTCATTGTGTATATGTAACACTTTTTTTTTTTTTTTGTCCAGTCTAGTTTCGATGGGCAACATGGTTGGTTCTATGTTTTTGCTCTTTTGAATAGTGCTGCAATAAACATGTGTGTGCAGGTATCTTTCTGGAAGAATAATTTGAGTTCCTCTGGGCATATTCCCAGTAGGGGGATTGCTGGGTCATGTGGAAGATCTAACTCCAATAAGAGTGGACATCATTAATAAAACAAATAACAATAGACAGATGCTGGTGAGGATGCAGAGAAAAGGGAATGCTTCTACACTGCTGGTGGGAATGCAAACTAGTACAACTTCTATGGAAAACAGAGTGGTGATTTCTAAGAGAACTAGAAATTGACCTTCCATCTGATCTATAAATCCTTTATTGTAGGCCCATACTGTGCTCAGACTGTGAGTAAGGACAATAGATAGAAAATATCTTGAAATAGCTGGCCTATTCGAGCATTGCCAGGCAGTCTCATTGCTTTAGAATGTGTTCTCTACTTCTCAAAACAACTCAGTGATGTAGGTACTGTAATTATCTCCATTTTAGAGCTGAGGAAGCTATAACCCAGTAAGGTCAAGTTGCTTTCTCAAGGTCACGCAGTAAATAAGTTGTAGGACTGACGTTTGCCACTGAGCTAGTCTATACGACTGACTACAATATTGATGTAGAAGGAAGTATATTCTGTACTAGACATATACACAGTTTAGTGGTGGAACAGCCCAAAGTGTGATTATTTATGTTTGGGGGGAATGCACATGTGTATATTTGAGAATGAAAGAGAGAGTGAGTCAGACAGACTTATCTGAGCTAACTCTGAACTTTGAGAAAAAGATTATGTAGTGGTTTTTAAACTTACTTTGGATTATACACCACTTCGAGAATCTGTAGAAGTTGAGTCCTCTCTCCAGAAAAAGGCATATTTGTACTTGCTTATCAGATTGTTTCATATAACTTAGGCAATTTCTGAAGTCTAGGTTCAGACTAGCTCCTTTGAGGAGAAGGGAAGGGCATTGTGGCCAAGGGAAGAGCATGATAAAGGCACAGAGGCCTGAAAGGGCACAGCCTTGATGTACGTAGAAATGAAAATGTGAGCCAGGTGGGGTGGCTCATGCCTGTAATCCCAGCACTTTGGGAGGCAGAGGCAAGAGAATTGTCTGAGCCCAGGGGTTTGAGACCAGTCTGGATAACTTGGCAAGACTTTGTCTCTATAATAAATTTAAAACATTTAAATTTAAATTTAAAACAAACCCATTAGCTGGTGTGGTGGCACTACTTGGGAGGCTAAGGCAGAAGGATTGCCTGGGTTCAGCTGGTTGAGGCTGTGGTGGCCATGAGTGTGCCACTACACTCCAGCTTGGGCCACAGAGTGAGAATCTGACTCAAACAAAAAGGAAGGGAGGGAAGGAAGGAAAGAAAGGAGTGGGGGCAGGGAGGGAGGAAGGGAGGGAGGTACCTAAGTTGGCACTGTCGTGGAGGGCCCCCAGTGCCACCCCAGGGTGTCTGGTCTCATTCTGAGGCCAGCATTTCTTCAGGAGAGATGACGTGACTCAGCCTGTGTTTGACAGAGCTACCTCTGAAGGCGTGAAGTCAAGTTAGATGGCTATTGCAATAGTCCGGGAGAGCATAAGGCCTGCACTAGGGTGCTGGCAGTGCCGGTGGGAGGAAAGAGTTTCAGAGATAAAACCAACAGAACTGGCTGACTGGATGCAATTTGTGAAAGAGGAGGAGGAGGAGTTTGATTTCAGGTCATGGGGAGGCTGGTGGGACTATTAAGCGAGATGGGGAGTGGAGACAGGAGAAGCAGGTTTGTAGAGAGGAGAGGAATGAGGAGCTGAGTTTTGTCATGTGCTTGAGCTACTGGGTGGCCATCCAGATGGAGATGACCTGGAGGGAGTTGGAAATTCGTGCCTGAAGCTCAGGCAGGTTGAGGTTGCCAGGGTAGTTTGGGGGCTTGCCCACCATCAGAGGAGCGATCTGTTAATGGCTTGTTCACAATTTATCAAGGGTAAGACTAGCATAGATTTTTTTTCTTTTTTTTTTTTTGAGTTGGAGTTTTACTCTGTCACCCAGGCTGGAGGGCAGTGGCGTGCTCCCAACCACCGCAGCCTCGACCTGCTGGGCTCTGGTGATCCTTCCGCCTCAGCCTTCCAGGTAGCTGGGACTACAGGTGTGCACCACCACGCCCAGCAAATTTTTTTTTTAATTTGTTGTAGAGACGAGGTCTTGCCAAGTTGTCCAGGCTGGTCTTGAACCCCTGGACTCAGACAATCCTCTCACCTTGGGGTTATAGGTGTGAGCCACCACACCCAACTGGTTTTTTTTGTTTTGTTTTGTTTTTGAGTCAGTCTCACTCTGTCACCCAGGCTGGAGTGCAGTGGCACGCTCACAGCCACTGTCCTCTTGACTTGCTGGGCTCAGGCATTCCTTCCGTCTCAACCTTTCAAGTAGCTGGGACACAGGCACGCACCACCATGCCCCACTAATTTTTTTTGATTTATTGTAGAGATGAAGTCTTACCAAGTTGTAGAGGCTGGACTTGAACCTGTGGACTCAGGTAGTCTTCTCATCTCGGCCTCCTAAAGTCCTGGGATTATAGGTGTGAGCCACCACACCCAGCTAGCATGGTTTTTAAATGGAATGTCCATAGTGGTGGGGAAGTAAAGAGATTGCCTTTTTCAGAGAAAGGGAGACAGATCAGTGGTTCCCAAGCCTGGCTATCATCCTGAGCTTAAAAGACAAAGCCACTCAAAATTTCTGGGAAGATGATCTGGGAAACTATTTTTCTAAAAGCTCCCTGGGTGATTTGTTTGATCAGCCATGTTTGAGAGCCACTGGCTAGCAGCAGTCTGGGTCTAAGATGATAGCACCACATATTTAGAAATTGGCAGAAGAAACAAATGAGCAGAAGATGAGAAGCAGTTCATACAAGGTTTGGGGGCAAGGAAATGGTCTACGTTTGTTTTGTTATTTAGATTATGTTCCTGCCTGAGCCTGCGGGTTTGAGACCCGCCTGGGCAACTTGGCGAGACCTCATCTCTACAGTAAATCAAAAAATTAGCCGGGCGTGGTAGCACGCGCCTGTAGTTCCAGTTACTTGGAAGGTTGAGGCGGAAGGATCGCCGGAGCCCAGCAGGTCGAGGCTGCGGTGGCCAGGAGCGGCCACTGCACTCCAGTCTGGGTGACAGAGTGAGACTCCAACTCAAAAAAGAAAAAAAAAAAAGATTATGTTCCCTCTTTATGAAGAAGAAATACTACCATAACTCAGTCTTTGGAGAAGTTCAGCCATGAATGTAAGGAGAGACATGATATCTCGAAGGGCATAACAAGTTAAGAGAAGACTTATTTTAGGAGAGGGGAGAGATCTGGCCATTTGGTTAGTTGGGAAGAAGAGTTTATGAGTTGAGGTTATATTTGATGGAGCAAACCCCAAGAGGGACTTTAAAGGGAGGAGGATGTGACTCTGCTGCATAATGGAAGAAGATGGGTGGAATGGAGTCAAAAGGGAGCCTAATAATTGCTTTTTTTCAGATGAAGATTAAGGCTGCATGGGCTGAGGGGGTTGTGGACTTTGGAAAGTAGAACAGGCTTAGTTCAGATGTTCTTGCAAATAGTCAGGGGTGAGTGAAAGAATTGCCAAGGAGTGAAGGGCACAAGAGAGGTTGGAGAACATTACTTTCTCTTTTTTAATTGGAATTTTTATTGAGATAATTGTAGAATCACATGCAATTGTATGAAACAATACACAAAGGGATCCTTTATACAATTCACTCATTTCCCCCAAGGGGTTATATTTTGCACAGCTATAGTATAGTGCTTACAACCAGGATACTGGCAGTCATACAACCCACTACTCTTGTTCAGACTTACCCAGCTTTACTTGTGCTCATTGTGGTGGGTATTAAGTGGTGCCCAGTGTTATCCCTGTGTAGATTCATGTCTCTACCACCATTGTCAGAATACAGAAGAGTTGCAACAACACAGGACCCCTGGGGTTGCCCTTTTACAACCATATACAGCTCTGCCCTGCTTTCTTCCGCCTGCTCCCTAACTCCTGGTGACCACTGATTTGTCTGCTGTTTCTAAAATTTTGTCATTTCAAACATGTTATATAAATGGAATATATATGTAATCTTCTGGGATTGTTTTTCTCCTACTCAGCATAATTTCCTGGTGATCCACGTGGCTGTGTGTATCAATAGTTTGTTCCTGTTTGTTCTTGAATCATACTCTGTGGTGTGTATGTTACATAGTTTAGCCATTCGCCTGTTTGAGGGCATCTGGATTGAGTCCAATTTTGGGCCTTTCAAGATCTGCTATGAATGTTTGATCTTTGTATGAACCTAAGTTTTCATTTATGTAGTATAAATGCCTGAGAGTATAATTCCTGGCTCATGTGGTATTTGTACATTTAGTTGCTGTTGTTTTCCTTTTATTTTATTTTATTTTATTTTGAGTTGGAGTCTCACTCTGTCGCCTAGGCTGGAGGGCAGTGGCACGCTCCCGGCCACCGCAGCCTCAACCTGTTGGGCTCCGGCGATCCTTCCGCCTCAGCCTTCCAAGTAGCTGGAACTACAGGCGTGTGCTACCATGCCCAGCTGATTTTTTGATTTATTGTAGAGATGAGGTCTCGCCCAGTTGCCCAGGCGGGTCTCGAACACCGCGGTCTCAGGCAATCCACTCACCTCAGCCTCCCAAAGGCGTGGGATTACAGGCTGAGCCACCGAGCCCAGCTTGTTGTTTTCCTTTTAAACTGCCCAGATATTTTCCAGAGTGACTGTACTATTTTACATTCCTACCTGCAATCTAGTTTCTCTGCATGCTCACCAGCATTTGATGTTGACACTATTGTTTATTTTCATTGTGATAGGTGTGTATCGATACCTCATGCGGATTCAATTTACGTTTCTCTAAAGACTAATGATGGTGAACATCTTTTCGTGTGCTTATTTGCCATCTGTATATGGCAAACATATACCCTTTGGTGAAATGTCTGCATGTGTCTTTTATTCATGTTCTAATTGGTGTATTTATATTTTGACCGTTGAATTTCAGGGATTCTCTATTCTAGATACAAGTCCTGAGTTTGGATATGTGGTTTGCAAATATTTTCTTCCTGTTTGTAGCTTATTTTTTCATCCTGTTCACATGGGCAAAAGCAAAATAACTTTTAGCAGAGCAAAACTTTTAATAGAGCAAAGGTTTTCATTTTGATGAGACTTTTAAATTTTTTAAATTAGCTTTTCCCTTTTGTGGGTCATTCTTTTGGCGTCAGGTGTTAGAACTCGTTGCCTAGTCCTAGGTACTGAGAATTTTCTTCTGTGTTCTGTTGTAAAGTTTTAAGGTTTTATATTTTACATTTACGTTTGTGATCTATTTCAAATTAATGTTTGTATAAGCTAGAGAGTGTTCCTTTTAAGGGAACTCGTTGGCGTGGTTACACAGTTTCTTAGCAAGAAATTATTGGGTTTATTTATATTTTGACAGTTGTCACTAGTGAATGCATGGTTGCATACATCTAGGTTGGGAAAGGGACGGAGTGAAGCTGTAGAGGCTAAGTCATGGGCATGCTGCTCAGAGACTGCTGAGTGTGGAGAAGAGGCAAGAGAGGAGGCTGTGGTCATGCACAGGAGAGGCAACATTGAGATTAGAGATGGAGAGATTTCACGGCATGAGTTTCGGGGTGTGGCCACAAATGTGGTCAACTGATGTGAATGTAGGCGATGGCCGGTGGAGATGAGAAACCAGGCAGGGTGTGGTCAGGCTCATCAACACCAGGTTGATTGATAATCACTTTGATGCTGAACTTCACAGCAATAAAGTGTGAATTTGCAAAGAAGATACCAGAGTAACCCAGATATGAGGGGGATTTCTTTGAGAAGTGCATGGCCCCCTGGATATGAATGGAAAGAGGTTGATATAGCTTAAGTAAGTAGACCTAATAACAAAACAGGTGGCAGAGCCGTGGGCTAGAAGGAACACTGAGGTCAGAGGGAAATGCCAACATTCTCTCTCATTCTCCTCCCAAATTGGTTGGTTGGGCCAAAACGATACCTGTTTGTGATGTGTAGTTATAGTTATATGGACCAGGCATATTCATAGCAACCGTTTGTGCCTTGTTGCCATCATCGGTAGAATGGGGCAAGAAAACACATATTTCTTTCTGGTCTCTTAGGAATTTTGAGAGAAAATGCAATGATGCGTGAGGAAGTGCTTTGAACTGAATTCTAAAAAATAATGCTTTGGGGAGGTTAAGACTGTTCAGGACCTGTTGAAGGCAGGGAAGAATATTTTGGAGCCATCAAGTAGGATTAGACTTACTTTGCTTAGTGAGAGGGGTGTTTGGTTAAGGGAGGGATTGAACTGAGTGCTCATTTCTTAGGGCTTTTGCCAAAGAAAGAGGTGGGGAAGGGGGAGATCCAGGGCAGATTTTTAAGGATCGGAGCCACAAATGATGGAAGGGACCAATGGGAGCCTGTTGCTGGGTAGAGGTCCCACAGTCCTCCATAACAATGGCTCTCTGCAGCACCCAGGGAGGAGGGAGTGGACAGACTTTTGTGTTCTTAGCAGCACAGCCCTGGATTCAACATCATCTTTCTATTCTTCCCCTACTTGGAGAGCTTCTGTAGCTGTGGCCTTTGCTTGGATACATGTCTCTCATTTATTGCTGTTGTTATTTATTTGTATCCCATTTCATTGATGGGAAATGGCCTTTTAAATGTTATCATTATTGGTGTAGTGTTATATTGATTTCTTCATATAGAGGTGATATCTTAGAGAAAATTCAACTAGATAAACTTAAATATGGAAATGTGTTGTGTGTGCAGGATCATAGAAAAAAATCTGGAGGAATTTACAACATACTAATAATAGTAGTTGCCGCAGGGAGAAGGGATTGTAGGAGACTCTCTTATTTTCTCTTATATGATTCTGTATTCATGAGATTTTTAAAGTAGTGAACATATGTTGCTTTTGGAATCAGAAGAAAAAAGATAATTATGTCCAATTGATTTTTTCCTCTGGTTCTGAGCAAGGAATACTCATTAAAGGAAGATGTAGAAAATAGCAAGAATTAGGAAGCAAACTGCATTAGCTGGGTCCTCTGTGGTGTGATGTTCGCCAGGGGAGCCACGGCAGGGTCGCGGTGGGGGATGGGGTGGGTTTGGAGGCCATCTCTCCCTTTCATGGGTGAGTGGCTGGAGTGCTGAGCTTGGGGGACAGGTGGTCAGAGAGTGGCAGTGCTGGGGCGGAGAAGCAGAACAGGGAGTTCTTATTATAGGTTTCAGGACATCGGTCTGGGAGTTCAACAGGTGCCCCAGCCACTTGGGTCTGTCAGTCAGCTGTCCGGACTACAGTCACATTATTCTAACATTCATGTATTATGGTAAAACAGTGATGGGGAAAACATTCACACCATTCTTCAGATGTCCATAGGCTCACAGCACAAGGTTAGAGGGAACAGGATCATCCTTCAACTTGTACTTGAGAGTGGACATCATTTATTCCTGGATGGTTGAAGGCCTCTCTTTTTAAAATGTTAGTGGCTTTTTAGAAGACCATGTTATTCTTTGTAACAGATTCCTGGCAAATATCTTGTATTTATACTGCCTTTAGGCAAAGGTGGGTGGGTTTTAGATATGAAAACCACCTGGGAGGCTGGGCCCTGTGACTTACATCTGTAATCCTAGCACTTTAGGAGGCCCAGGCAGGAGGATTGCTGGAGCTCAGGAGTTCGAGGCTAGCCTAGGCAACATAGCAAGACCTCGTCTCTACAAAAAAATTAAAAAATTAGCCAGGTGTGATGGTATGCATCTGTAATTCCGGCTGCATTGAGGCAGAAGGATCACCTGAGCCCAGGAGGTTGAGGCTGTGGTAAGTCGTTATCGTGCCACTACACTCCAGCCTGGGTGATAGAGTGAGACCCCAACTCAAAAAAAAGAAATATGAAGCACTCTGGGGACTTTATAGTGTGTTACAAATTCTCATGTGATTGTAGCTGTTAATTATATTTAGTCACAGATGTGTTTCATTGGCTTGATATTTACCTGCTATGCATCCCCTGCAGATTATTCTGTCTGCCTACCTTTCCGTCCCTTATATGTTTCAGTCTCAGATAAATAATAAAATTAAACGTGTTCATCAAGGCCTTGTGGATAGTATTTCCTTAAAGCTCATTCCTGAATCAGTATACTCTCTTCTCCCTCTTAGCCTTTTAGAACATAGTCTGAAAGATGTGACACTGAAGCCTGCTGCCTAGGACATTCAATTTATTAGAAGATTTTTTTCTTTATAGCATTGCAGCTTTTTTCCACAGGCAGTGAAATTGGTCATTAGCTGAAAATTTCCGTAGAGCATTGTTCCTTTTGCAAAACCTGAAGGAACTTTAAGGCATCCTAAAAAGAGAAAACTCTGAGGAAAATACAGTTTCTCACCCCAAAGCTTTGCAGCTTCTAGGGTCATATTTAACATGTGGATTAGCTGAGTTTTTTCAGCTATTTACAAAGGTCCCCATTACTCACTCTGTGCCTACCCACTTCCCTGGGTCTGTCTCTGTGCTCTGTGACTTGCTTGCCATTGTGTTGAGATGGGCTTTAGCAACTGTCTCTTAGATGAATGATTCTATTACAAACACGGTAGCTTCCGTGACAGCTTAGAGGAGATTGTTGTTTATGACTGCTTTTATTGAGAGAGGTTTGGTGCACGTTAATGTCCTGATAAAGACATTTGTGCCTATAAAATAGCCACAGCTTTAAACATATTTGATTGTGAATAAGGTATTGGGGATGATGACACGCCAGATGTGAGGTATCGGATTGCATGTTTATTCAACTGTTATTGTAATCTCTGTACTAAGATGTGCCCTTGTATTTTCTGTCTCACAGCAACACGTGAAATGCAATGGTGATATGATCCTGATTATGAAAGATGCTATTTAGGTTGCTTGGATCATAAACCACGTGTATTAGGAAGCATTCTCTCAGTCCCCATATGTCCTTAGACAGCAACCACGAACAGTTGTTAAGATGAAGGGAATTGTCCAGTGAGTTGAACACATGCATTGTGATGGGGCTTTTTGAAATGTGTGGATCGTAGTAAAGCCTGGACTGACCAGGGCAGTTGTTGTAACAGGGCCTCAAAATAATAATTATAATGAATAATTATCCATTGCTTGCAGTGTGCCAGGTATTGTTCTGAACACTTAGCATTAACTCATTTAAGCCTTGTAACAAGTCTTGTGAATGGCTGTTATTATTCCCATATTACAGATGAAGAAAGATTTGATCAGTTGTGCAGGATCATACAACTAGTAATTGCTGGAGCCAGGATGTGAACCCCAATCAATTTGGCTCCAACCACTTCTCTCTCCTCCCTCTGAGTTCTGAGGTAGAACTGGAACCATATGTTCTCAGGACTCAGGGTCCGTACACTGCTGTCTGGTTAGTGTATCGGAGAGTTTAGTTCCAGGTAAGCAATGGGAAAGGGAGAATGGGTATAGTATCTGGGATAATCTTCATCTTATTTTCTGATTGGTAAACTCCTATTGATCCTTCAAGACCTTGTTTTAAAAAATATCCCATCCTCTCTGAAGTCTTCCTTGATCTCTACAGGCAGAGCTAGTTTCTCCCTCTTGTGTTTCCATAGCACATTGCTTCAATGTCAAAAGGCTTTGTCAGATTCCTTTTTTTTTTTTTTAAGAAAGCAGGATTTATTGAGAGGACAGAAAAGCTCCCACAGTGAGAGGGGACCCGAGGGGGTTGCCCCAGATTCTTTTTTTTTAAACTGTGGTAAGCACTGTCAGACTCTGTGTCTGTCTGTCTGTCCCCACTGAGAACTCTTTAAGGGCCAGTGGTGCTTTGGTGTCTCTGTTCTCCAGCCTCTAGCACAGTCCCTGATACACATTAGGCCCTTAAAAAAACAGTTGAGGCTGGGCTCGGTATCTCAGCCTGTAATCCCAGCACTTTGGTAGGCCAAGGCCAGTAGATTGTTTGAGCCTACAGTTTTGAGACCAGCCTGGGCAACTTGGCAAGACCTCGTCTCTACAATAAATTAAAAAAATTCACTGGGTGTGGTAGTATGTGCCTGTAGTTCCGGCGACTTGGAAGGCTGAGGCGGAAGGATTGCTGGAGCCCAGCAGGTCGATGCTGGGGTGGCCATGAGTGTGCCAGTGCACTCCAGCCTGGGCAACAGAGTGAGACTCCAACTAAAAAAAAAAAAATAGTTGAATTAGTGAAAGTTGTTGCTAATAATAATTCCATCTTTTGTCTCTAGAAGATTTTCTTTCACACATGCTTAGTATTTTTTAAATCACATTTACAATATCCTAATGAAATGAGAGCAAGGATTTTGATTTCATAGATAAGAAACTGAAGCCAGGATGTCTTCTGTGAGATTGTCTCATCTTGAGGAACCTCCTAGTGAAACAAGACTTAGGGAAGAACCATCAGGACCCCACTCCCCTGTTTGCATTTTTTTCGTTATAACTATATGACTCTCTGCCTGAGATGATGTGATCTGGAGCGATTTATTTACACTAGTAAAGCATACCCTAGAAAACTAGTCTCTGACATTTATTTTTCCTAATATGTACCTGACATAATATGTTTTATGAGCTTATTTGGAATGTTTCTAAATGGTAGGGGTGTCTGTGTGTGTGTGTGTGTATGTGTGTGTGTGTGTACGCTCATGTTCCTTTTTTCAGATTGACTCTGGATTTAGTTTTTGTTGTCTGAAAGTCACTTCTACCATCAACATTGTTGATCCTGAATGATTCACTTACTTGGAACCATGAGCTAAGTAAGCTATCATGGTGGAGTTCAGAAGGGTTTTGAGTTAGGGTGAGTTGCTGGAATACAAAATCTGGTTAGCTCACTTGCAGATTTATAAGGGGGCTTATCAGGCAGACCTTAGGAATAAGTTAATCATGGTGGTAAAGGGCATAGGGTCAGGAGTGAGGGCGGTTGGGATTTAAATCCTGGCTCTGTCACTTCCCTCGGCATGTAACCACGAACAAGTTAATATTCTTAAACCTTCATTTCCTCATTTGTTAAATGGGACTAATATCAGTGCCTATCTCATAATTTTGGTGTGAGGATTAAATGAGACAATTCATCAAAATATTTAGCATACCCAATTCATTCTTTGAGAGCAATATTACCCTGGCAGCAAAACCAGACAGAGACATCTTTTTTTTTTTG
>CAUYQG010066372.1:0-15530 GCA_963574415.1 Tarsius wallacei | reverse complement strand
TACCTCAGGCCTGCTGTAATGCCTCTGCGGTGTCCGTGGACAAGTTCCGTGTGGGGAGCAGGCCCCCTGGGAGAGATCTGGAGTCTTTCTGTGTCCTCTTCTGCGGAGGTCTCACAGACCACGCTGCCCGGTCGCCATCTTCAGGAAGAATCAGGTTATTGGTCTTTTTCTTAGAGATTCATAGGGACATTTTATACAGTGCAATGGTTTGAATGTCAATCCCTGCAAAACTCATGTTGAAATTATTATTATTATTTTTTTGAGTTGGAGTTTCACTCCATCGCCCAGGCGCTGACCTGCAGGAATCCAGCAATCCTTGCACCTCAGCCTTCCAAGTAACCAGAACTACAAGTGTGCACTATCACGCCCGGCTAATTTTTGATTTATTGTAATGAGGAGGTCTCACCAAGTTGCCCAGGCTGGTCTCAAACCCGCGGGCTCAGGCAATCCACTTGCCTCGGCCTCCCAAAGTGCTGGGATCACAGGCTGAGCCACCGTGCCCGGCCTCATGTTGAAATTTAACTGCCATTGTAACAGCATTAAGAGGTAGGATGTTTAAGAGAAATCAGGCCGTGAGGGCTCCCCTTTCATAGGTGGGAGTGGTGCTGTTATAAGATGGTGAGTTTAGCCCTCTCATACCCTCACGTGCCCTTCTGCCTTCCATCATGGAATGTTGCAGCTAGAATGCCCCAGTCAAATGCTCATCCCTCAGTCTTGGAACTCCCAGCCTCCAGAACTGTTTTCAATACACTTCTATTCGCTATAAATCACCCTGTCTGTTATAGCAGCATAAATGAACTAAGACACATAGTAACAAAATTATTCTTTAGATGTGATTGAGTTGCAAATACTTGCCAGTTTATTATTTGTCTTCTGACTTTGCTTATGGAGGGTGTTTACATGTAGACTTCTTCCTCTTTATCTTAAAGTGATGGAATCTATCAGTCTCTTCTTTGATGGCTCTTGGGTGTTATGTCATGTCTAGAAAGGACTTTTCCTTTAGTTGATTCTAAGTAATTCCAATTACTTACTCTAATATTTAATGGTATATATTTTTACATTCAATTACTTAATCAACTAGAATTTATGCTGGAGTCAGGTGTGAGATCTGAATTTAACTTTATTTTTCTTCAGAGTTTTCCTTTTCATATTAACTTTAGAATCA
Source organism: Tarsius wallacei (assembly GCA_963574415.1). Lineage (NCBI taxonomy): Eukaryota > Metazoa > Chordata > Mammalia > Primates > Tarsiidae > Tarsius > Tarsius wallacei. Next base: position 14,365 of record CAUYQG010066372.1, on the reverse strand, counting down.
GATTGTTCTCCCCCAGAAAAGAAAACGCTCTTAGGATATTTACCAGGGTCGCATCAACATTATAATTAACATGCTCTCCACTACTGTTACTGTTTTGGTCATGAATCTTCCTTTCCAAGAATACAGATTTCTATTTGCCTTTTGTGTCCCTCAGGAGTGTTTTGAATTTTTCCTCCTATGAATGGTCCATGTAAGAAATATTTATTCCACTGAGACATGTTGCAATTTTTAAAAGAAAGAAAGAAACCCTCACATCTTAGTAAAGCAGCACAAGTGTTTCCTTCTTGCTCATGAAAAGGTAGGTTGGCGGGTAGTCGCCTCCATCCTGTGATTCAGGTACCCAGGTTCTTTGACCTTGAGATGTTACACTTAAAAGTGGACCCCAAAGCTCCTGTGATAAGGGAAGAGACCATGAAGGAACAGCCAAGCTCTTAATTCCTCAGGCCTGGATATGATGTACTTCTTTCGTCATTTCATTGGCTAAACTCATTACAAGACCACCTAACTACAAAGGTGCTGGAAGAATAGTCCCCTTGTGTATTCATGAAAGAAAGGAAGTCCCTCTCACATAAGCAAAACTGTTAATTAAGCATGAAGGTAAGCTAAAGAAACATTTTGGTCACACGAAGTCTCAAAATATTTCATTCCAAGTAACCTTCTCTCAGGAAACGAACAGAGTGGAGTCTCACCAAAATAAAAAAGTAAACCAAGGAAGAGAAAAATATGGAATAAGGAAACAAAAAATCCAATTCAAGATAGAGTTAAAGGGAAACCCCAGGATGATGGTGAAGAAGGTCTCAGGATGGCAGCAAGACTTGAACCACAAGCCTAGAGCTAATACAATTGTTTCTACCTCTGTAAGGGAAGAAGGAACCAATGGAAAGAAAGCTACCCAAGAGCCAGGGAGCAGCACCAGAAACAGTTGAAGTGGATGAGCAGCCTGTATCCAGCTGTGCCTGAAGCTGGACCTATCCTCAGGGAGTTTACTTACATAAGCCAACAATTTACCTTTGTGCTTTGGACCCTGGTTTTCACTTATAACAACAATAACAACAACAAAAGTCCAAACTGAAATAAAGAAACAACAGAAATACAAGAAATAAAGCTTGTTTTCAAGGAATTTTATTCTCTTTGTGTATGTGTGCACGCATGTGTTCATTTGCTTATATTTGGCACATAATTATACATGTTTACAGGGTATACATTGTACAACAATGAAACCAGGAGAGTTAGCATATCCATCACCACAAAACTTTGCATGTATTTGTGGTGATAACTTTCAGGATCCTCTTTTCTAGCTATTTTGAAATATGTACTACATTGTTATTAGCTATAGTCATCCTACTACATAAGAGAACAGCAGAATTTATGCTTCCTATCTAACTGTAACTGTAACTTTGTACCCATTGACCAACCTCTTCCCGTCCCCCACCTCCCAGCTTCTAGTCATCATTATTCTACTCTCTACTTCTATGAGAACAACTAGTTTAGATTCCACATGAGTGAGATCATGTGAATTTGCCTTTCTGGGCCCGGTTTATTTCACTTAGCATTACATCCTCCAGGTTCATCCAAGTTGCTGGGAATGACAGAAATTCATTCTTTCCTCAAGGAATTTTAAATCTTGTTAAGGAAAGTTAATCTGGCATTAACTACCATTTATTGCCTCTGCTTCAAGACTATAATCTCCTCAAGGACTATGTGTTTTTAGCTAATTTCCTTTCATGCAGTGGACCTTCGAAGCTGGGCAATTTCAGAAATGAAAACCACACTGTGAAAGGTATTCACAGCTTATTAAGGGAAATAAGTCAAGTGGCAAACTAATTTGCTAGTTTATAAAAATGGATTCACTTGGGAAAGTAGTTTAAATGGCATTTTGAGTGCTGGGATTTCAGGTGAAATTTTTTCTTTTCTTTTCTTTTCTTTTTTTTTTTGATTTGGAGTCTCACTATTTCACCCAGGCTGGAGTGCAGTGGCACGCTCACAGCCACCCCAAGCTTCGACCTGCTGGCTCAGGTGATTCTTCCACCTCAGCCTTCTAAATAACTGGAACTACAGGCACACGCTACCACGCCCAGATAATTTTGATTTATTGTAGAGGTGAAGTCTCATCAAGTTGCCTGGGCTGGTCTCGAACCTATGGGCTCAGGCAGTCCCCTTACCTCAGCTCCCAAAGCACTGGGATTACAGGCTTCAGCCACTGTGCCCTGCCGAAATTTCTTCTTTTCGTTTTTCTGTTTTCTTCACTTTCTGCGATGAATATGAATTTGTTATATAATGAAAAGGTATATATAAAAGGTTGACTGTGAGTTCAAACAATGGTATTTTGTCAGCATTAAGCATGAACGTATACCAAAGAAATATTTTGGTCTAGATCTTGCTCTTTTACAAAAACATTCACTATGTATTTAAATAATGTAACATTTTCCCACCTTTTCAAGAAAATTAAGGTTGAATGTGAAAACTTCTCTCAAATTCAGTAGATCATATCACCGTATGGTATAAATCACATCACCATAATACATATGAAGGTGTTCTTTAAAGTCTGTCAATTCAGTCAGAAAAATAGAAGAGACACATCATGAATTTTAAAAATTCATTTAGTCCTAAACACTAACATTTATTCTTCAGACCTTTATTGTTGAGATAGGACATCTACTAGAGTAAATTGTTAGGTTTACACATGCGAAACAAATCAGTGTCACTTCCATAAAATAATAGTTGAACTAAGAAAAAAATTACAGGTTCATATTGAATTTTGTTTCTGTTTAAACTACAGTTAGACCTTTAAGTCTGGAATGTGCTTGTAAGTATCGGTAAAACATGTGTAAGTGCCTTTTTATATCTGAATTTGATCTAAAACTACCTAAATTACTGTAATGCTCTCAACTATACTCTCAAGTTTTCATCAGAGCAGTTGTTCCTTTAAAAAATTCTTTTCTCCACACTCCATAAATCTCATTAAATAAAAATAATTGTTTTCCAACAGCACCTACCATGCTAAAAGTATGCGTTTTCCGGATTGCATTTACTGGAAGAAATGCACAAACTACAATTGTCCACAGTAAGAAAAAAACAAAACAGTACTTAGAATTCCATGGTAGTACCCAAAATAAATTGGTGTAATTATTGTGAAAAAAGTAACCATATAATTTGTTCAATATTTTAAAACACAATTTATTAAGAATTCATATTGAACATATCTGAGTCCTAGAAACATTTTAAAATTTAATATTGTCATATGGGCTTTTAATATATATATATGTAGTTTACCTTTTCTATATTAACACATTTTATCTTTTAAAATAAATTTTGAATGATAAAAGATAACTTTGCCTGTAACCTTTCCTGCAGTTTGTAGTTACAGCGTGTGTACTGCTATTGACCTGGATTTGCTAATTTCAGGCTAAAATAAACCAGTCCTCACTTACCACAGGGATGAAGTTATATCACCACTAGATGGTACTATGAAGTAATTATTCAATTCCACATTATTTAAACTTGGCATTGGCAGTGATTTTTTTTTCTTCAAAGAATAAATCACTCTTTATACAGTCCTACCAGTCTCATTAGCACTATCTACTCCTAACTTAAATTGTATAATCGCTCCACTATGAAGAAATAACAGGCTGTGATTCAGAACAAAATATTTTATGTAAAGTTCTTGCAGTTAAATAAATTGTGGGCCTCTGAGAAGTACTATTTATTCTCCATTTTCTTTCACAATTACATTCACGCTAAACAATTGTATAGGAATGCAAATAGGCCAGGCACAGTGGCTAACACCTGTAATCCCAGCACTAGAAGGCTGAGGAAGGAGGATTGCTTGAGCCTAGGAGTTCGAGACCAGCCTAGGCAACATAGCAAGATCTCGTCTTTACAAAAAATTGAAAAATTAACCAGGTATGGTAGCATATGCCTGTAGTCCCAACTATTTGGGAGGCTCAAGTGGAAGGACTGCCTAAGCCCAGGAGGTCAAGATTGCGGTGAGCTGTGATCATGCCACTAAATTCTATCCTGGGTAACAGAGTGAGACCCTGACTGAAAAAAAAAAAAAAAAAAAAAAAGTAATGCAAACAATAGTTTTCATAGCCAACTAAGCAATTAAAAGACATTAACAAAAACAAAAACTTTGTCATTCTTCATGATATAAGTAGTTGAGAGCTAAAACTTTTGTTTGTTTTCATTGCTAAGCCTTGCATGGAAAGAATGCTTTTGGTAGATAGGGTGAATTTTGCCTTTATCAGTGTGGTTCAAGCAACCAGCCTTTGATTACTCTGTGTAATCAAACCATTGCAGTTCATAGCAGCTTCTCTGATGGGCATTAGTACTGGGCTTAGTCATCCAGGAAAACACAATGATATCACTCCAGAGAGTATTTTAAGCTAGCTTCATTCTGTGCTGCTAATTTTTTCCATTTTTCATTTTAAAACTTTCATACTTTGTATACGTGAAAGTCATTCTGATTTTGGTTTTTCATACATATAGTTTCTATCTGATTCTTCAGTCAACTAGTAGGAATGGTGGTTCTCCAAGTTTCAAGTCAGTTTGGCTCTCAGTAACTCCATTGGAAATGGATGTTTCCAAGGCAGGAGTCTGGTGGGACATGATGCCATAGCAACCTCTTACTCTCCTTGTGAACTCTTTAGGGCTTGCTCTGCACAACAGCATCACCCCAGTGACCTGGGACTCCCTTCTAATCCCCACTGGGGCAGCTAAGAGTGCACACTTGGAGGGTGCTTCAGCTCCTTCCCCTACATTACCCAAGAAGGCTCAAAGCAGACAGAAAACTTGGGAAATTCCCAGAGCTCTGTCTTTAGCCTAGGCTGGTGGGGCACTTCCTTGGAACACTTGCCAAGGAGAACCCTACAGCTGACATCATAGCCGGCTTTCTCCCACAAGTGCCACTTTATGACCAGAGGTAAACAGTACAGTCAACCACACTGGATATAATACCTCAGCTTTGGGGAAGTCCAGATCCCAACTATGAGCTACCAACACTTTCCAAGCCACTCTGGCCACTCAGGATGCCATGAGTCAGTGCAGGTACCACATCTGGCAAATGAGAAACTCACCACACCAAGGCTATGTATAACCAAGAGAACCCTGCAGAACCTACATCAGACCTCTACTAACCTCAAATAAGAAGAAGTTGTCTAGCCAAATGAGAAGGAACCAAAAAAAGGATTCTGGCAATATGGAAAAACAGAGTTCTCTAACACCCCTAAAAGACCACACAAACTCTTCAGAAATGAACTCTAACCAAAATGAAATTGATAAAATTCCAAAGAGAGAATTCAAAAGTTTGATGATAAAACTGGTCAATGAACATCAGGAGAATGTTGAAAACAAATATAAAGAAATTTTTAAAAACTATTCAGGACATAGATTAAAAATTCACTGAAGAGCTACACATACACACACACACACACACACACACACACACACACACACACACACACAAAACCAAGTTGAAAATTAAAGAAGAATTTAGAGAAGTACAAAATGCAGTGGAAGTTTTAACAGTAGGCTAGAATAGGCAGAAGAAAGGATCTCAGAACCTGAAGACAAGGCTTTTGAATTAACCCAATCAACAACAATAAAGAAAAGAGAATCAAGAGAATGGAACAAAGTCTTTATGAAATGTGGGATTATGTAAAATGTCCAAACTTAAGAATTACAGGTGTTCCTGGGGAAGAAGAGAAAGCAGCAGATTTGGAAAACCTATTGAGAGAACAGTGGAGGAAAACCTTTGGCCTTGCTAGAGATCAAAACATCTATATACAAGAAATTCAAAGAACTACTAGAAGATTAATTGCAAAAAGGCATATATCCCCAAGGCATATAGTCATATGAAAAAAATAATTTTAAGAGAAGTGAGACAAAAGTATCAAATAACTCACACAGGTAAACCTATCACACTAACAGCAGACTTCTCAAAAGAAACCCTACAAGCCACAAGGGAGTGAGGCTCCACCTTCAATCTTCTCAAACAGAATAACTGTCAGTCAAGGATTTTTGTATCCTGTAAAACTAAGTTTCATAAATGAAGGAGAAATGAAGTCCTTTGCAGACAAGCAAACACTGAGGTAGTTTATCACCACTAGACCAGCTTTACAAGAAATATTCAAAGGAGTCCTAAATACTAAAACAAAAGGTCAAAATACACCAGTAGAAAAATGCTGGAAATCATAAAGTTCACATGCTTCATGGAACACCAACACAACAGAGAAAAGAAATAAACAAAGCAGCCAGACAGACCAGGCTCAGTGGTTCAGTCTATAATCCCAGAGCTTTGGGAGGCCGAGGTGAGAGAATTGCCTGAGCCCACAGTTCGAGACCTGCGCGGGCAACTTGGCGAGACCTCATTTCTACAATAAATCAAAAATTAGCTGGGTGTGGTAGCACGTGCCCATAATTCCGGCTACTTGGAAGGCTGATGCGGAAGGATCTTCGGAGCCCAGCAGGTCGAGGCTGCGGTGGCCAGGAGCGTGCCACTGCACTCCAGTGGGGCCATTGGAGTGGGACTCAGACTCAAACAAACAAAAAAAAAAAATCAAAGCAACCAGATAACAACCAGTATGACGAATAGAATTGTATCTTACATATTATTATTACCTCTGAACAAAAATGGTCTCAATGCCCCACTGGCGGAATGTCTTAAAAAAACAGAACCCAAATATCTGCTACCTTCAAGAGACCCACTTATCTCACAAAGACTCCTATAGACTCAAGGTAAAGGGGTGGGGAAAAATACGCCATGCAAATGGAAACCAAAATGAGCAGGAATAGCCATTCTCATATCAGATAAAACAGAGTTTAAATTAACAACAGTAAAAAAAAAAAAGACAAAGATGAATATTATATAATGATAAAGTAATCAATCCAATGAGAAGACATAACAACTTTAAATATATGTGCACCTAACACCAGAATCCCAGCTTTATAAAACAATTTCTACTAGACCTAAAAAAAGAGATAGACAGCAATACAATAATAGTGGAAGACTTCAACACTCCACTGGCAGCAGTAGACAGATTATCAAGGCAGAAAGTGAACAGATAAACATTGGAGTTAAACAGAACTCTAGAGGAAATAGAACTAGCAGTCATCTACAGAACATTCCATACCAAAACTACAGAATACAAACTTTTCTCATTAGTGCATGGGACATTCTCCAAGATGGACCATATGATAGACCACAAATCAAGTGTTGATAAATTCAAAAAAACTGAAATATCAGGCACCATCTCAGACCACAGTGAAATAAAATTAGAAATTAACTCCAAAAGAACTCGTGATACCAAACAAAGATATGAAAGTTAAACAATTTGCTCCTGAAAGATCTTTTGGTCAACAATGAAATCAAGATGGAAATTTAGAAATTCCTTGAAATGAATGACAATAATGAAACAAGTTATCAAAACCTCTGGGACACAGCCAAAGCTGTGCTCAGAGGAAATTTTATAGTGCTTAAGGCCTACATTAATAAGACTGAAAGATCACATGTCAACAACCTAACATCACACCTCAAGGGACTAGAAAAACACAAACAAACCAAATCCAAAGCAAGCAGAAGAAAAGAAATAAAAAAGATCAGAATAAAACTAAATGAAATTTAACTAGAAATATATATATAAGGCCGGGCTCAGTGACTCAGCCTGTAATTCCTGCACTTTGAGAGGCCAAGGCAAGTGGATTGCCTGAGCCCACAGGTTTGAGACCAGCCTGGGCAACTTGGCAAAACTTCATCTCTACAATAAATCAAAAATTAGCCAGGTGTGGTAGCATGCACCTGTAGTTCCGGCTGCTTGGAAGGCTTAGATGGAAGGATTGCTGGAGCCGAGCTGGTCGACGCTGGGGTAGCCATGAGTGTGCCACTGTATTCCAGCTTGGGCAACAGAGCTCAAAAATTTAAAAATGGTATAACAAATCAATGAAACAAAAAATTTGTTCTTTGAAAAAATAAACAAAATTGATAAACCACTAACTAGACTAATTAAGAAACAAAGAGAGAAGCCCCAAATTAGCTCAATCAGAAAATAAAAGGAGATATTAAAACTAATACAAAGGAAATTCAAAAGGTCATCCAAGACTATTATGAACACTTCTATGCAAACAAACAAGACAACTTAAAGGAAATGGATAAATTCTTGGAAATGTACAACCCCCAATCTTTAGTCAGGAATAAATAGAAACCCTGAATAGACCAATAATGAGTAGTGAGATTCAAACAGTAATTAGAAGTCTCCCAACAACAACAAAAAAGCCCAGGACCTGATGGACTCACAGGTGAAGTCTACCAGACCTTCAGAGAAGAATTGGTACTAATTATACTGAAGCTATTCTACAAGAATGAAGAGGAGGGATTCCTTCTTTAATTCATTCTACAAGGCCAGTATCACTCTGATACCTAAGTCAAGAAAAGACACAACAACAAAAAGAAAACTACAGATCAGTATCTCCTATGAACATAGATGCAAAATTCTCAACACATTATTAGCAAACCAAATTCAACAGCACATAAAAAAAATACACCACAACCAAGTGGATTTTTATTTCAGGGATGCAAGGGTGGTTCAACATATGCAAATCAATAAATGTGATCCACTACATAAACAGAATTAAAAACAAAAATCATATGATCATTTCAATAGATGAAGAAGCATTTGATAAAATTTAGCATTCCTTCATGATGAAAACCCTCAGCAAAATAGGCATAAAGGGAACATTTCTCAAAAATAATAAAATCTATACATGACAAACCCACAGCCAATGTCATCCTGAACAAAGAAAAGTTGAACACATTCTCCCTCAGAACTAGAACAAGGCAAGAATGCCCACTTTCACCACTATTATTCAACATAGCACTGTAAGTTCTAGCCAGAGCAATCAGACAAGTAAAAGAAATAAAGGGTATCCAAACTGGAAAAGAAGAAATCAAACTATCATATGATCTTATATCTAGAGAACCCTAAATACTCCTCCAAAAGACTTCTGGACTTGACAAATGAATTTGGTAAAGTTTCAGGATACAAAACCAACACACACAAATCATAACACTGTTCTACACTAATAGTAACCAAGCTGAGAACTAAATCAAGAATTCAATTCCATTTACAATAGCAGTAAAAAAAAAAAACCCAAGGAAGTGAAAGATCTCTACAAGAACTACAAAACTCAGCCAGGCTCGGTGGCTCAGCCTGTTATCCCATGCTTTGGGAGGCTGAGGTGAGTGAATTGCCTGAGTCCGCAGGTTCGAGACCTGCCTGGGCAACTTGGTGAGACCTCATCTCTACAATAAATCAAAAAATTAGCCGGGCGTGGTAACACACACCTGTAATTCCAGCTACTTGGAAGGATCGCCGGAGCCCAGCAGGTCGAGGCTGCAGTGGCCGGGAGTGGCCACTGCACTCTAGTCTGTGCGACAGAGTGAGACTCCAACTCAAAACAAACAAACAAACAAACAAAAACAAAACAAAACAAAACTCTGATGAAAGAAAATGCAAAGGTTACAAACAAATGGAGAAACATCCCATACTCATGGATTAGAAGAATCAGCATTATTAAAATTACCATATTACCCCAAGTAATCTATAGAATCAATGCAATCCCTATCAAACTACCAATGTCATTTTTCACAGAATTAGAAAAAAACAATTCTAAAATTCCTATGGAACCAAAAAAGAGCCAGAATAGCCAAAGTAATCCTAAGCAAAAAGAACAAAGTTGGAGGCATCACATTACCTCACTTCAACTTATACTACAAGGCTGTAGTAAACAAAACAGCATGGTACTGGTACAAGAGCAGACACATGGACCAATGGAAACAAACAGAGAAACAAGAAATAAACTCAAATACCTACAACCAACTGATCTTTGACAAATCAGACAAAAACATACACCAGAGAAAGGACACCCTACTCAACAAATGGTGCTGGAAAAATTGGATAGCTACATGAAGAAAAATGAAACTTGATTCCTATCTCTCCCTATTTATAAAAATTAACTCAAGATGGATTAAAGACTTAAATGTCAGACTAAAACTATAAAAATCCTAGATGCAAATTTAGGAAAAACTCTTATGGACATCAGCCTAGGCAAAAAATTTATGGCTAAAACCCTGAAAGCAAATGCAAATAAAACAAAAATAAATATGTGGGACTTAATTAAACCAAGAAGATTCTGCACAGCAAAAGAAATAACACAGCAAACAGGCAGCCTACTGAATGGGAGAAGATATTCACAAATTATACCTGACAAAGGAGTAATATCCAGAATCTACAATAAACTCAAACAAATCAGCAAGAAAAAAGCAAATAGCCCCATTTTTAAAAATGGGCAAACAACATGAATAGACATGGTCATTTGTATATCTTCTTTTGAGAGATGTCTAATCACTCATAATCAGGGAAATGAAAGTTAAAACCACAATGATTAAATCCCACCTTACACCAGTCAGAATGGCCATTATTTTTAAAAAAAGAAAAAAAAAAGAATAGGTGCTGGTGCAGATGTGGAGAAAAGAGAACACTTATACACTGCTGGTGGGAGTGTAAATTAGTACTACCTCTATGGAAGACAGTATGGAGATTACTCAAAGAACTAAAAGTAGAGCTATTTGATCCAGCAATCTCCCCACTAGGAATCTACCCCAAGGATGTTACTATATAAAAAAGACACCTGCACCCACATGTTCATCACAGCACAATTCACAACTGCAAAGATGTGGAATCAACCTAAATGCCCATCAGCCAATTAGTGGCTAATAAACATGTGGTATATATACACCATGGAATACTACATAGCCATAAAAAAGAATGAAATCATGTCCTTTGCAGCAACATGGATGAAGTAAACTGACTCAGAAACAGAAAACCAAACACCACATGTTCTCACCCATGTGTGGAAACTAAATGGTCACAAAGATGGAAAAAATAGACACTGGTGACACCAATAAGGGGGCAAATGGGGAGGGAGGTTAGGACTCAGAAGTTACCTACTGGGCACAATGTTCACTATCTGGGAGATGGGCACCTGAGACCCAATCCCCACCACTGCACAATATGTCCATGTAATGAATATGCATGTGTACCACCTGAATCTAAAATTTGAAAAAAAGTTTTTTAAAAATTTGAAAAATTTAGAAAAAAGAAAAAGAAAAAGATGTTTCCCCTTCAACCAACCCAATATCTGATTACTCCACATCAGGTCAGAGAGCAAAAATAATATAGATAAGACTCTATTAAATAAGAAATACACTGAATTGGAAAATTAAACTAAATTACTGAAAAGTTATGTCTAAGTTTATACATCTTTTAATATTTCCTCCATGAAAGAATACATTCCAGTAACAATCATTTAGTTGAGAATTAAAGAATACAGCCAATTTATATTAAGAAAATATACCATTGCTGCCTAAATAAAAATGTAAATACATGTTTGCTGAGCATCACAGTGCTACATGTTACAGAAAATGCAAAAATGTAAAAAATAATCCTTGTCCTCAAGAACACATATCCACACATCCTCATTAAAGAAACCAAGCACAAATTATTTAAAATGGTACAAGGCCCCATACACCTAGATACCAAATTGGCAGTCAGCAATGTTGAGGGGGCTGGATAAAAGAAAGCTCTTTGTGAGCGAGCATGGAGAGCGAAGACTTCCTGGAAGGGAAGAGACTTGAGCAGCTCCTGGTCTTACCCTGGTTGTGTATTGGAATCATGTCAGAAACATCAAAACCCACTGATGCCTAAACCCCGCCCTGAGGGACTCAGGTTTAGTTGATCTGGGTCACACATCTGGCTGATGGTCAAGAATCAGGCTTGATTCAGGATGTAAATCAGCCACATCACTTAGCCCAGTGCTTCGTTCTACAGACATTCTTCTCATGACCCGACATTGTCGATGAAAGAAGCAGAAGGATGATTTACCTTCTGGCGCAAGGTCCTCACCTTCTTGGGGCCACGTCTTGAGTAGTGTTGCTGAAGCATGAGAGAACTTTGTTTAGGTTTTGAAGAATAGATGGAAGCAAACTTTCAGGGAAAACAAAATTAAACAATTATAGAGGTGGGAAGAAACAAGGTCTTTCTGATCTGATGGCAGTATCACTAGTACTCCATCTAAACAGACATATCCATGGTAAATTATAAACAGTCACCAAAGTGTCATTACTCATAAAAATTTAAGATATAAAAAGTGGCCAGTGTTTCTTTCCATTTATTCTGCATCCTCCCCTTTTCAATGCACTTCATGTTTGTTAGTAAAAATTCCATTTTCAACGTATTTCTCTCTGTACTCTGTAGTCCTGTTTGCCTGGACAGTGCCATTTAGCACAGACCTAGCACAGAATACATGCGTCATAAATCAAAAAAATATGTTGTGGAAAATTTCAAACATATACAAATTAGATCCAGTAGTCTCATGAGCTGCTGTGTAACAGTTACCCAGCCTCAACACTACCCATTGTCTGCCATTCCTGTGTCTTCTGTAGCTCCTTCCATTCGCCTGCCCCTCACTCAACTTACTGGGGATAAAACGGACATACATCGGTGGGAGAGTGGGGGGGGGGGTGGATAGTAAAAAAGGGAAAAAAAATGGACATACATCAGCATGACAAAGAAACAAAGTTTAACTGTGTAATTTTAACAAATAGATTCTAGAAAGTTCCTTAATGTCCCTTTCCAGGTAACTAATCAGAGGCAGCAAGGATGATCTTTTTTTTTTCATTGTAGATAAATTTTGTCTATTCTAAAGTGTCATCCAAGTGAAGCACACAGTATTTACTCTTTTGTGTTCAGATTCTTTTGCTCTGCATGATATCTATGAGGTTCATCCACTCAATAAACACTTTTTAAAGTGAAGACTTCTGGACTAGAGTGGCAGTGGGAGCAGAGGGCTCAGGGTGAGGAACAGATTGGCAAGCAGGTTGGAATCTGCCTGTAGAAGCCCTTGGAAGTCAGGAAAAGGAACTTTTACTCTATTTTCCTGGCATCAAGTCAATAGCCTGCTTCATAATTGCTGAGGAGGGCCTGGGAACTGATTCTCTACCACCATGTTTCCATTCCCACTCCCCACTGCTTTCATGAGTCACCACTGTGCCACCGAGTGGCGGTGCCTGTTGCCAACTCTACTTGGAACTGGTGCATCCGCATCTCCCCCTGAAAAGCTGGCATATCCACAAGTCCTATCCCACACCCTCTGGAAAGATGAGAAGGACAAGCTCGGAGCTTGGCATGTACCTTTGAAAGATTGTTCATGACTCCTTGAAGTGATGAAACTGGAAATGCAAAGGTTGGGCAGATCAGTCAGGGAGCCATGGACCAAGGCCGGGCATCAGGACCCAGTCAGGGCCCTGACTTGGTAACTCTGGACCTGGCCCTATATTGGTGAGGGATGGAGTTGAACCATCCTACAGGGCTGTCAAGGCTGTTTTGCTTTATGTTGGTGCAATGCAAGGCCAGCAACACCACAAACCAACTACTGAGTGCAGCAGCAATAAAAAAAATACTTTGCTGACCAGATCGGCTAAGACATGCAGCATTTAGGCTCTGGAAAAGAAATCCAGGTCAGAGACACAGAAGAATACAGTTTGGACCCAAGCCAAGCTTGGGAGCACAGGACGTCTGAGGCAGAGGATTGAGGAGAGTGTTATCTTCCAGAAAAAATCTGGAGCAGGATTAGACTGGAGAAACAGTTCTCTAGCAGGAGAAAGGGTGCCTGGAGACATGTACTGAGCAATAGCTAAGCAGTGCAATACCTTCCCTCAAATTCCAGAAAAGCTTACATTTAGGGGCCTTGAAAAGAATGAGAGAACTTCAAGTGCCTTATGGTAATTGATAAGATCAAAGTGTTGGAAATTGGGAGTATTGGTTATCTGTTTCTGTATGACAAATCACACCAAAACATAGGGGCTTCAGGAATCCAGGTACAGCTTGGTCGAGCTATCCAGCTCAGTATTTCACACAGAGCTACAATCTAGGTGTCAGACAGGGCTGTGGTCTCATCCAAAGGTTCAACAAGAGAAGGATCTACTTCCAAGCTCACTCACATGGTTGCTGGTAGGATTCAGTTCCTTTTGAGAAGTTAGGATGAGGTTCTTGTTTTTTGTTTTTTTTTGAGTTGGAGTCTCACTCTGTCGCCCAGACTGGAGTGCAATGGCCACTCCTGGCCACCGCAGCCTCGACCTGCCAGGCTCCGGCGATCCTTCCACCTCAGCCTTCCAAGTAGCTGGAACTACAAGCACCATGTGAGTGAGCTTGGAAGTAGATCCTTCTCTTGTTGAACCTTTGGATGAGACCACAGCCCTGTCTGACACCTAGATTGTAGCTCTGTGTGAAATACTGAGCTGGATAGCTCGACC
>CAUYQG010066371.1:0-37516 GCA_963574415.1 Tarsius wallacei | reverse complement strand
ACACCCGGCTAATTTTTTTGATTTATTGTAGAGATGAGGTCTTGCTTGCCCAGGCGGGTCTCGAACCCGCGGGCTCAGGCAATCCACTCACCTCAGCCTCCCAAAGGCGCGGGATTACAGGCTGAGCCACCGAGCCCGGCTTCTATCTTCTTTTGTATTACTATAGTTTTGCCTTTTCTAGAGTTTCATATAATTGGAATCATACAGTATATATTCTTTTGTGTCTAGCATCGTGTGCTTGGCATAATGATTTGAGATTTATCTATTTTATGATGGTTTTTAAAAGTTTATTTATTTTTTATTTATTTATTTATTTTTTTGAGTTGGAGTCTCAATCCGTGGCCCAGGCAGAAGTGCAGTGGCATGCCTAAGGCCACCCCAGCTCAACCTGCTGGACTCCGGCGATCCTTCCGCCTCAGCCTTCCAAGTAGCCGGAACCACAAGCATGTGCTACCACGCCCGGCTAATTTTTGATTTATTGTAGAGACAAGGTCTCGAACCCGTGGGCTCAGGCAATCCACTTGCCTCGGCCTCCGAAAGTGCTGGGATTACAGGCTGAGCCACCAAGCCTGGCCTATTTTTTTTTTTTTTTTTTTGAGTTGGAGTGTCACTCTGTCGCCCAGGCTGGAGTGTAGTGGCACACTCACAGCCCCTGCAGCCTCAACCTGCTGGGCTTAGGCGATCCTTCCGCCTCATCCTTCCAAGTAGCTGGAACTGCAGGCGCGAGCCACCCCACCTGACTATTTTTTTATTTATTTATTGTAGAGATGAAGTCTCACCAAGTTGCCCAGCCTGGTCTTGAACCCATGATCTCAGTTAATCCTCTCACCTTGGCCTCCCAAAGTGCTGGAATTGCAGGCTTGAGCTACCGCGCCTGGCCTTTATGATGTTTTTTACTGCTGGAGAGCATTCCGTTGTGTGATATTACCACAATTGTTTATCCATTCACTAATTGATGGGCAGCTGGCTTGTTTCTAGTTTTGGCTAGTGTAACTACAACTGTTGTGAACACTTGCGTTGTCTTTGTTTGGATGTGTGTTTTTAGTTCTTTTGAGTCGTAAATGCTTAGGAGTAGACTTGCTCAGTCTTTGGTAAGTGTATGTTTAACTTTTTAAGAAATTGCCAAACTGTTTTCCAAAGTAGCTATACCATTTTGCATTTCCCCTAGCAATGTATGAGAGATTCCATTTGTTCTATAGCCTCACCAGTACTTGATAATGTCATTCTTTTTCTTTTAAATAGGTTTATCGAGGTATAACTGTCATACAATAAACTGCACATATTTAAAGCATACAGTTTTGTAAGTTTTGAAATACATATACACCCTTGAAACCACCGTTGTTTGCCATTCTCTTGGTGTTTAGTGTAATATCCTTGTGGTTTTAATTCACCTTTCCCTGATAACTAATGATGTGCTAATTTCATGTGCTAATTTGCCATTCATATAACTTCCGTGAAGTGTCCAAATCTTGAATACTTTTTATCAGTTTTTTGTCTTGTGTAGTTGTAAGTGTTTTTTATGTATTATAAAAACCATTTTTTAAAAAAACAAATTCTTTATCAGGTTTATGTTTTGCAGATATTTTCTCCCATCTATTACTTTTCTCCACAGTACCTTGAGAAGCTTGTAGCTTGAATAATAAGGTCAGATGGGAATGCTTTTAATTGAAATGGCAGACACAAGAGCAAGTTTGAGGGATAATAGTATGAGTTTATTTTAGCTATCTAAAGTGTGAAGTGCTTTAATAAACTATCTCTAGGCCGGGCGCAATGACTAAAGCCTGTAATCCCAGCACTTTGGGAGGCTGAGGCGAGAGGATTGACTGAGCTTGCAGGTTTGAGCCTGGGCAACATGGTGAGAGCTCGTCTCTACCATAAATAAAAAAATTAACTGGGTGTGGTAGCGCACACTTGTAGTTCTGGCTACTTGGAAGGCTGAGGCGGAAGGATTACTGGAGCTCAGCAGGTTAACGCTGGGGTGGCTGTGAGCGTGCCACTGCACTCCAGCCTGGGTGACGGAGTGAGACTCCTACTCAAAAAAATTAAATAAATAAATAAAAATAAACCATCTCTAAGCAGTCAGGTGAAAATATGGGGCTGTTGCTGAGAAGCAAAATAGGGCTTGAGGTGTGGCTTTAGAAGTCACCAGCAAACAGTTGGTGATCCAAGTCATGAAAATGAATGAAATAACCTAGGGAAGAGCATGGTGAATGAAACTTGAAGAAACAGAGTTTTACAGTAACGCAGTGACAAAACTGCTTTCTGTCGCTTGGGTGTTATCTCTTTCTCTGCAGTATTATCTGTCTACTGCAAAGTCGTTCTGCAGGTGGTCATCAGACAGGTTGTGTTTATCGGAAATAGATTTCTGTACTCTTTGATTAGAAACTGAGATTCTGGAGGTAGTTACATGGAAAACTGGAAGAACGTTTTCTGACTTACACTGAAATACAGGACAGTCCTCTAATTACAGAACTTGTGATAGGTTTGCCTCAGCAACATCTCTACAACAAATGCAGTGGTTTGGTAAAACTGTAGCAGCACATGTCAGTGAAAACCTAGGGCATAATGCAAAATTCAATTCTGTGAAAGCAGATTCTGTGGGAGCTAAGATAGTATGGTCAAAGCGTGCAGCATTTTCGTGGTAATGTTTTATTCAAGAATAAGACCTAGAAGAGTCATGCATTGATTTTCAGGGTGTTCAAAAGAGCCCTAAAGTCACTTGGGACTAAATCAAGGGCTCCTTGGAGAGTAGAGTGCCAGGAGTAGCCAGAGGGGGTTTAACCAGGTAAACCTGTAAGGTTCTACTTTGACTTTTACATATGTGTATATGTATGTGTGTATATTTTTAATGGAAAAATTTATATACAAACTTAGAATACAACAATGAGCCTGAATTGTTCATCACCAGCTTCAAGAATTATCAACTCAGTCCTGTTTTATCTTTATACCCCAAGCTCTACCTGAAACATATTCTGTACATATTATTCATATGTAAGTATTTCAGCATGTATTCTTGAAAGATAAGAATTCTTTCAGAGTACATAACCATAATACCATTAACAGTAACTTAAAAATTAACAGTATTCCCTTAATGTCAAATAGCAATGTTTAGATTTCCACAGTTGGCTAATCATTTAAAAAATATATCTGTTTATTGACCAGATGAGGTGGCTTCTACCTGTAGTCCCAGCTAATTGGGAGGCTGAGGTGGGAGGATTACTTGAACCCAGGAGTGGGCTATGGATCAATGCCCAGCCTGAGCAACATAGCAAGATCCCTTATCTAAAAAAAAAAAAAAAAAAAGATAAAAGAAAACATTTGTTCAAATTGAGATCCAGATAAGATTCCTAACTTGCATTTAGTTGATTAGCCCTTAAGTCTTTCTTTATCTATGATTTTTCCACTCCTACTCTTTTTTCTTGTACTATTTATTGGCTGAAGAAAGCATGATAACTATTAAGAATGTCCTACAGTCTGAATTTTTAATTTTTTAAAAAACTGAGGTATGATTTACATAGGGTAAAATTCATCTATTATAGTGTATAGTTCTGTGAGTTTTGCCAAATAGTTGTATATCCATTATATAATAGTATAGAACAATTCTGTCACTCCCCCAAATTTCCATCTCTCCAATGACCAGTTGGCAGCCAGTGACCAGTTTTTCCACAGTCTGAATTTTGCTGACTTTATCCCGATGATATCATTTAGCATATTTCTCTATTCTGTTGTGTGATATTACAAATGTCTTATAAATTGGCAGTTAAAGCTAGTTATACTTTTTTGAGGATGGGGAAATGAATACTTCATTGGCATGGTGACTACTTCCATTAAGGCATCTCTTTTTTTTAATGTTAGAAATCCATGGCTGGGCTTGGTGGCTCAGACCTATAATCCCAGCACTTTGGGAGACCGAGGCGAGTGGATTGCCTGAGCCCGCAGGTTCGAGACCTACCTGGGCAACTTGTCTAGACCTCGTCTCTACAATAAATCAAAAACTAGCCAGGCATGGTAGCACGCCCCTGTAGCTCCGGCTACTTGGAAGACTGAGGTGGAAGGATTGCCAGAGCCCAGCAGGTCGAGGCTGCGGTGGCCGGGAGTGGGCCACTACACTCCAGTCTGGGCGACAGAGTGAGACTCCAACTCAAAAAAATAAATAAAGAAATCCATAGTAATCAGTGTCTAGAGTTATAATTTCATTAGGGGTTGTAAATGTTGATATGCGAATTCCTTCATTCCTTCTTCATTATTAGCTAGAATACTTCTAAAAGACAAATTTCCCTTGTTGACTTACAATTTTTCTTTCAATTTTATTTTAAAAATTAACACAGTGAAATTAATTTTTGTGTGTACAATTCCATGAAAGTTATCACATGTATAGACTCATATAACCACTGCAGTGGTAAGAATATAGAGCATTTCTGTTTTCCCAGAAAACTGGTGTAGTTCTTTTGTAGTCACATTCTCCCTGTACTCCCAGCACCCTGGCAACTGATCTGTTCTCTTTCCCTTCATCGACTATTTTGTATAGCTTATAAAAGGAAAAGCAGGATAAATACTTGTTTTTCCCCCTTGTTTACCAGTTTTCAGAGTGAATTAGTTCTCTAGCATGTGCCAAAGGTAAAAGGCTTTCTTTGTTTCTTTTTTGTTTTATTAATAATGTCATTATTAAGTCATGGATTTAAACATATTCAGTGAGTTTTAATCCATTATAATTATTTTTCTTATTGATCATATTGACCTAGCTTTGACCAACGGAAGCTTCTTTAAATTAGCTCCTGGGTCCTTTTGACAGACTCCAGTAGACTGTGATAGCTTCCTTGCTTCCTGGTTCAGTATGATATTTCAGGCCCATCTTGAATTTTTTCTTCACAGACCTGGAATTGACCATTTTTCCAAGAAGAAATGTTTCTTCTAACATCATTCTGCTTTTGTTTTATATCTTGAGATTCTGTTTATGTAGGGTTTTGTTTGAAAGAAATGATTGTATAACCTAAAAGTAGTTTTGAAAGCAACAAAGGTAGAAGAATGGATTATATACTATGTCCTTTAATAATTCTCCATAAATATAATATTTCTTATTTAGACTTTTGATAAAAATTGAGTAGCAATTTAGGAGTTTTTTTTTTTTCTTTTTTTTTTTGAGTTGGAGTCTCACTTCGTCGCCCAGGCTGGAGTGCAGTGGCACACTCATCGCCACCCCAACGTCGACCTGCTGACCTCCAGTGATCCTTCCATCTCAGCCTTCCAAATAGCCAGAACTATGGGTGTGCGCTACCACGCCCAGCTAATTTTTGATTTATTGTAGAGATGAGGTCTCACCAAGTTGCCCGGGCTGGTCTTGAACCCAAGGGCTCAGGCAATTCACACGCCTCGGTCTCCCAAAGTGCTGGGATTACAGGCTGAGTCACTGAGCCTGGCTAGGAGTTATTTTTTTTTTTTTATAAGATCCTGAAACATAGGTAATCTATAATGCTGATTGGGACAGGATCTATTGTGCGATCAAGTGACTAGGTGGTAGAATTGAATTGTTTTTTAATGGAAATTGTGGATCCCTAACATAAATGGATGGCTCTCCAGAAGGCTAGGATTTTTCTAGATGGGGACAGGAACCCAGTTGGATACACATGGATGTATAACTAGTTGCTTAATATTCTATACATTAGAAGAGTATAGCCTGGAAATTAGGTAACCAAGAATATTACTACTATTTTAATTCCTTTAAGTGAAATTAATTTCTATTCTGGGACCTCTCCCTCACAGTTACACCAAACTGATAAGAAATATAGTCTCAGTCATTAATAATAGGTATTCACTGCTCCTTAGAGTTTTCTAAGGATCTGAGAGAACTTTGAGGAAGTAGGAGAAGGGCGGGAGGTTAGTTTTCTGTCTTTCGAGGCTGTGACTGTTAAGCAGATTGTCTAAGAGGATATGAGGCCTTGAAGTTTGTTGACTCTGATGGTTATGGCCAACCTCAGAACAAGATTCTGCAGGATTCTGGTATGGGGGTTCTGGTATCTATGTTTAGGCTTTCCTTGGTACGACACATGCCCATTTCTAAGGACTTGCCATTAATCTAGAGCACTGCTAGGAAGTGAGGTTGCAGGCCCTTTTTGTGTGTGTGTGGATCCCTAAGGGACACCTTTCCCTTCACAGATAAATCACTCTCTTTTTACTTTTCTTCTTTCAAAGGCACTTACCTTTCTACCTATCCCTCAGCATAATCTCCTTGAGGAGTTTACATTTTCAGAACACAAAAACCAAACCTCCCTTGAGGTACAGAAGCAAACAGGACTATCATCTTGGGGATTGAGGAAAACAGAATAAAACATCCATTGATGTCTCAATAACTTATCTGTCTTCTCTTTTTTTCTCAATTTTTCTTTTAGTCCCTGTATTGGGACTTAAAGATCTGCTCACAAATTCTTTGATTCTCCTTTCTTTAAAAGATAGAGGTTGATTCTCCTCCCTTATGTGTGGGCTGAATTTAGTGACATACTTCTACTGAGTAGCTAGAATACAGCAGAAGCAATGAGATGTCATTTCCGAAATTGGGTTTTAAAAAGACTGGGCTTTTTTTTTTTTTTTTTTTTGAGTTGGAGTCTCACTCTGTCGCCCAGACTGGAGTACAGTGGCCACTCCCAGCCACCACAGCCTCTACCTGCTGGGCTCCGGCGATCCTTCCGCCTCAGCCTTCCAAGTACCTGGAATTACAGGCATACACTACCATGCCTGGCTAATTTTTGATTTATTGTAGAGATGAGGTCTCACCAAGTTGCCCAGGCGGGTCTTGAACCCGCGGACTCAGGCAATCCACTCACCTCAGCCTCCCAAGGCGTGGGATTATAGGCTGAGCCACCGAGCCGGCTAAAGACTGGGCTTTTGCCTTAGTCTCTCTTCTCTCTCTCTCATCACTCGCTCTGGGGAAGGCTAGCTGCCATGGTGTAAGGTAACCCTGGAAGAGGAAAGGCAGTTACCATGTTGTAAAGACACTCAGGCAGCCTATGGGGCAGGCCATGTGGCGAGGAAGTGAGGTCTGCCAGCAACCATAAGAGTAAGCTTGGATGTAGATCTTCTGAGGTCTGCTGGCAGCTTTTTTTTTTTTTGACTTGGAGTCTCACTCTGTTGCCCAGACTGGAGTGCAGTGGCCGCTCCCGGCCACCTCAGCCTTCCAAGTAGCTGGAACTACAGGCACGCGCTACCACGCCTGGCTAATTTTTTTGATTTATTGCAGAGATGAGGTCTCACCAAGTTGCCTAGGCAGGTCTCGAACCCACGGGCTCAGGCAATCTACTCACCTCAGCCTCCCAAGGCGCGAGATTACAGGCTGAGCCACTGAGCCCGGCTTGCTGGCAGCTTTAAGAGTGACTCTCATGAGTGAGCTTGGAAAGGGAACCTCCTACTCTAGTTGAGCCTTGAGATGACTATAGCTCCGGCCAAGAGCTTGACTCATTGTCCTGGCTTCATAAAGGCTGAGTTATGTGAGCCTGTATTTTTCCTTGGAGAGTCTCCATTCTTCCAGCACTGGCTTCATTTTACCCAGGGAACTCAAAGTCTGGCTAAGATTTTGTCTTCCTCTCATTCTGGATAGGTTTGTGATGGGCAAAGAGAGAGAGAGAGAGAGAGAGAGAGAGAGAGAGAGAGAGATACACAGAAAGACAGAGACGAGAGACAGATACACACACACACACACACTCTCTCTCTCTCTCTCTCTCTCTCTCTCTCTCTCTGCTTGTATCTGCAAGCACATGTATACATGAAAGAAATAATATGTTTTGGAAGCAGTTATTTTTTGATTAAAGGCATTGAAGAGCAATTCACTTCCAGGCAACCTTCATAATTCCTCTTTAGCATCATTTTTTTCCTTGTTAAGGGAAGAGCCACTAGATAATTGTGGAAAGTCAGTTTTCTTCTGCCTAGAACCTGTCACAGGTTTTAAACCCTTTTTCAACACCTTGACTGTCTGGAAAGAGTGGGCAAAGCAAAGTTAAGTCAGCCATGATGGTTAATTTTATGTGTCAACTTGACTAGGCCCTTGGGAGCCTAGACATTGGGTCAGACATTATTCCAGGTGTGTCTGTGAGGATGTTTCTAGATGAGATTATGAGATTAATATTTGAAGCAGTGGACTGAGTAAAGCAGTGGACTGAGTTGCCCCCAAAATGTGTGTGGGCCTCATCCAATCATTTGAAGACCTGACTGGCACAAAAAGACTGTGTTCAAGAGGGAATTTCTCCTGCCTGACTGCTTGAGCTGGGATATCAGTCTTTTCCCTCCTTTGGATTTGAACCAAAACTTTGGCTTTTGAGCTTGCTGGCTCTTGTACTAGAACTTATACCATTTATTTTCTTGGTTCTTAGGCCTTCAGACTTGAACTGGAACTAAATCATAGGCTCATCTGTGTCTCCAGCTTGTTGACTGCTGATCTTGGAACTTCTCAGCCTTCATAATTGCATGATTCAATTCCTTATAACGTACATACACACACACACATACACACCCTGTTGGTTCTGTTTCTCTGGAGAACCCTAATATATAAGGGGGAACCTCAGAAACCAGAATTATTTTTTGGTGGGGAGGCTTCCCCCATAAGTTAAGTGTTCTAGGAATCCATCAGCATCAGTGTACCTGCTAGCATTGTTGTGAGAGGCTGCGTTCAACTTCAGTGAATTTTTTTGGAAATTCTTTCAATGCATTTGCCCATTTCAAATTTACGAGTGCATCTGCCCAGACTGCATTGAGTGTTCAGCAGTTTTTATCCAAAAATGGCATGTCTCTCATGTTCCATCTTCGCTATTCACCTGAGTGTCTTTTTTTTTGTTTTCTGGATGAAAAAAGTCCTCAGAGGAAAGCATTTTGCTGATGTGGAAGAGGTAAAACAAAAAACTGCAGAAGCACTAACAGGCATCAAAATCGACAAGTTCAAAAACTTTTGAGCAGTGGGAAAAGCATCTCAATAGGTGTATTACATCAGATAGAGAGTACTTTGAAGTTGACTGAAGTTTAAGCACGTAAGAATGAATGCACAATATTTTATAAATGAATTCTCTTTTTGGGGATCTCCCCCTTATATAAACCAAGTCTTTTCTTGTCTTTCTGTATTTTTCCAGGTTATCCAGAGTGCTCCTAAGCCTGTGAGAACCTCTGCATTAGTAGCTCGGGTTCTCTGCATTGATGCAGGCTGCCATGAAATGGTCTTCTTCATGACAAACTAAGCATAGGAAAGGTGCTATTTTGGCAGCTGTTTTGAAAACATTTTACTCTAGAGCTAGGCACCACTGTTTGCATTTTTGTTTTGCAATTTTATTTCTTTCTCCTAAGCACTCTCTCCATGTATGTCATGGGCTTTGAAAGCACATATGCCTGTTTGACAGTGTACCGGGACTTCTTCAGATGGGGAGTGCATGTTGAGAGTACTAGCACAGGCCGGGCTCAGTGGCTCAGCCTGTAATCCCGTGCTTTGGGAGGCCGAGGTGAGTGGATTGCTTGAGCCTGCGGGTTCGAGACCCGCCTGGGCAACTTGGGGAGACCTTGTCTCTACAATAAATAAAAAAAATTAGCCGGGTGTGGTAGCACACGCCTGTAGTTCCAGCTACTTGGAAGGCTGAGGCGGAAGGATCGCTGGAGCCCAGCGGCCACTGCACTCCAGTCTGGGCGACAGAGTGAGACTCCAAGTCAAAAAAAAAAAAAAAAGTACTACCACATGGTTTCCCAAAAGCCTGCAAAGTGGCAGTCAAGACTTAAACTAGTGTGAAAACTATAGAGTGATGTATAGGTTTTCAGAGATCAGCTGTCAGAAAAAAGATTTTGGATTTAGAATAGTTGCCATTACCCTTTCTTTCTTTCTTTCTTTTTCTGAATTGGAGTCTTACTCTGCCGCCCAGGCTGGAGAGCAGTGGTATGCTCACTGCCACCGCAGCCTCGGTCTGCTGGGCTCAGGTGATTCTTCCACCTTAGCCTTCCAAGTAACTGGAACTACAGATGTGTGCCACCATATCTGTCTAATTTTTCTTGATTTATTGTAGAGATGAGGTCTCACCAAGTTGCCAAGGCTCGTCTCGAACCTCTGAGCTCAGGCAGTCCTGTCTTCTCAGCCTCCCAAAGTGCTGGGATTACAGGTATAGAGCTACCGCGCCTGGCCAACCCTGTCTTTCTAACAGTAGACAAACAAACCATTTTTCTATTGAGGGAACCCCTAGCTGATGATAACAGAGTTGCCATCAACAAGTAAGAGGATTCTTACTTTTTAAAAAAATAGGAATATGCATCTATATTGTCCAATACCTGTTTTAAATTATTAAGATATAAATTAAAATGAAGGGGAAATGTTTTTAACAATTTATAAAAGAATTATAAAATCTGTGTTGGGATAGATTTGAGTCCAACCACAAGTACAGTAAGAGAAATCCTAGTGTAACACATACCTGAAAATGAAATCCTTAAAATTCCTCAGTCTCAGTCTTTTCAAGTATAGTTTACTTACATATTTACCAATGAATGACATGTGTTTAGTGTTTTCTAAGAATTTGTTCCAAATCGAATGTCTTTGTACATATATTGTATGTAAATGCCCTTGTGACAACATACAAATAACATTTAGTAAAGGTGCTAGTGGACTCACGGTCCTTATGTCATTATTAATTTTTCTCAATAACCAGATGATAAAATCACAACAATTGTCATTGGGTTTGTCCACGGGGTTTTTACTCATGAAATGAGGTTCTTATGCTTGAAAACATTGGAAACCACTGGATTAAATGATCTCTGGAGCCATTTCTGTTTCTAACATGTGAAAAAGAGATTGCAGCTTAAGGGTAAAGGCTTTGTGTAAGAATGTATTCAAGGAACATATAGTACAGCATGCTGGTGAAACCCCCAGAGCTTTGTCAGGTTTCTAGTCACTCCTTTTTATTTTTTCCTTCTACACGCCCCAGAGGTTTGATCCATCTTTTTCCAACATCTATTATGTAATTTATTGTTCTCTCTGCCCATAAACCCTTCTTTGAAATTAGCCTTTCCTTTACCTTGTTGACTCTGAAAGTATTTGATATTATTTCATCTTTAAGAATTTTTACAACAGAGAATGAAATGAATGAAAAAAAAATTTGTGCATTTTGGAATTTAGAATTTTACTAAAACTAAGAGTTTTTTTTTACTTCATTGGAATGTAAATTTTTAAAAAAATTTTTTTCTTTTTTTTAGTTGGGATCTCTATCACCCAGGCTAGAGTGCAGTGGCATGATCACAGCTCTCTGCAGCCTCACCCTCCTGGGCTCAGGCTATCCTTCCGCCTTAATCTTCTGAGTAGCTGGAACTACAGACATATGTCACTACATCCAGCTAATTTTTTTATTTTTATTTTTTTAGGTCTCACTATGTTGCCTAGGCTGGTCTTGAACTACTGGGTTCAAGCAATCCTCCCACCTCCACCTCCCAAAGTGCTGAGATTACAGGCGTGAGCCACCGCACCTGGCCTAGTTTTTTTTATTTTTATTTTTTATGAGACAAGGTCTTTGCTCTGTCAACCAGGCTGGATTGCAGTGGTGAGACTAGCTCACTGCAGCCTGGAACTCCAGGGTTCAAGTGATCTTCCCACTTCAACTTCCCAAGTAGCAGGGACTATAGTTGCATGCTACCACGTCCAGCTAATTGTTTTATTTTTTGTGGAGATGAGGTCTTGCTTTGCTGCCCAGGCTGGTCTCGAACTCCTGGCCTCAATTGATCATCCTGCCTTAGCCTACCAAAGTGCTGAGATTACTGTGAGTTACTGTGCCCAGCCAACACATATTTTAAAGCATCTAGATAGGTACTTTTTGTTTGTTTTTACATTCTGAAGACTTTTGATGGAGACTTGACATTCTCAAGAATTCTGAAAGCAGAAAATAGTTTTCTGTTAATATATTATTGATGGTTTCACTGCTTAGTGTTTTTAGTCTTATAAACTGGTAAAAATCTAAGAGTTTTTATTTATAATAAAAATTTCAATATCTTAAGGTAAATTCATTGCAGATTTCATATTACAGTCTGTCCTGTATTCCTTTTTTTTTTTTTTTCCCTTCCAAGTAGCTGGAAACACACAGGTGAGTGCTACCATGCCTGGCTTACTTTTTGTTTTTAAGTCAGCATCTTACTCTGTTGTCCAGGCTAGAATGAAATGACTTGATCAGGGCTTACTGACCACCTGGGCTCGGGTAACCTTTGGCCTCAGCTTCTCGAGTAACTGGGACTACAGGCACATGCCACCATGCCTGGCTGATTTTTTTAATTTTTATTTTTATAGAGACAAGGTTTTACTGTGTTGCCCAGGCTGGTCTTTAATTCCTGGGCTCAGACAATCCTGCCTCGACCTCCCAAAGTGCTGGGATTACAGGCATGAGCCACCATGCCCAGCCCTTTTTTTCAGGTTTTGACATCAAGATTATCCTTAGAAAGTAGGTTGGGAAATGTTTCCCCTTTTTCTCTAGGAAAGTTTGTATAATACTGATGTTTTTCTTTAAATGGCTAGACAAAGTTTTTTGAAGCCATGTAATGATTTCATTTGGGACACTTGTTAATTACAGATCTACTTCTTTAATACATATAGAGTTATTTAGATTTTTCATTTGTATTTGTTTCAGTTTTGGTCAGCTGTGTTTTCCTGGTCAGCCGGGAAGACAAATGATCTGTTCAAGATCAGACATCTTATAATGAATTGACTGTGTGCTTTTTCAGGCTACGTCATGCCAACATAATAATATGTGTGTTTAAATTTATATACTCTTGTCCTTTCCACTAGAATATAGTGGGCAGATTCTGTAGCAGATAAAACTTTGTAACATGTGAGGCTTAGGGTCTATAAATAGAGATATCTGAATTAACTTAAAGGATACTTGGGGTTTATATTGAAATTTTAAAGAAGAGAAACCTTGATTTAAGTAGTTGCTTCAGAAGTTCATTTGGGCTTTTGTCAGTCAGTAACACATATGTATTACTTCTTTGGTGATGGGTTATTGTTGATTGGGGAAGGATATGTTCAGGTATGTATGAAATAAAAAGGTGGGAATAGAGAATTGAAAGTAATGGGTCTTAAATGTATTCATTCATTCATTTTTAGAGACATGGCCTCTCTCTGTCACATAGGCTGGAGTGCACTGGCACAATCATAGTTCATTGCAGCCTAGAGCTCAAGAGATCTCCCCACTGCGGCCTGCTGAGTAGCTGGGACTATAGGTGCAAGCCACCCCACCTGACTCTGGTTCTTAAACTTTGGAAGTGCCATTTATGTTATATTCATTTTTCTAGATTACACTTAATTTTGTTTTCATTTCCTAAAACTACTAGAATATAGATATACCTCTAATTCTCAGACAATTGAAAGAAAGAAAATAACTCACGTTTAGGATATGATTTAGCAAGCCCATTTTTGTTTCTTATTCTTCTAAGACAGGGTCTCACTCTGTCACCCAGGCTGAAGTGCAGTGGCACAATCCTGACTTCTGGATTCAAACCTCCTGGACTCAGATGATCCTCCTGTCTCAGTTTACTGAATAGCTGGAACTACAGACATGTTCCATGTGCCTGGCTAATTTTTTTTTTTTTGAGTTGAAGTCTCACTCTTGCCCAGGCTGGAGTACAGTGGCATACTCATGACCACCCCAGTGTATACCTGCTGGGCTCTGGTAATTCTTCCACCTCAGCCTTCCAAGTAGACGGAACTACAGGCACGTGCCACCCTGCCCGGCTTTTTTTTTATTTTTTTATTTTTTATTGTAGAGATGAGGTCTCGCCAAGATGCTCGGGCTGGTCTCCAACACACAGGCTCAGGCATTCCACTTGCCTCAGTCTCCTGAAGTGCTGGGATTACAGGCTGACCAACCCTGGCCTTTAAAATTTGTTTTTTATTTATTTTGCAATGACATCTCAACATGTTGCCCAAGCTGGTCTCGAACTCTTGGGCTCAAGTGATCCTTCTGCCTCAGCCTCCCAAGTGCTAGGATTACAGATGTGAGCCACTGTTCCTGGGCCCAGTTTTGATTTTTCTTTAAGACAGACTGTAAATTGAATTGAGTCTTTCTTTTATCAGAGAGAATTTAATGAATTTTTAACATTTCAATACTATAAATATGTTCATCTTGTTACATAAGACTCAGTTTAAGATTTACATGGTGGCCGGACTCGGTGGCTCAGCCTGTAATCCCAGCACTTTGGGAGGCTGAGGCTAGTGGATTGCCTGAGCCCGTGGGTTTGAGACCTGCCTGGGCAACTTGGCAAGACCTCATCTCTACAATAAATAAAAAAGTAGGCAGGCTTGGTAGCACGCACCTGTAGTCCCAGCTACTTGGAAGGCTGAGGCGGAAGGATCGCTGGAACCCAGCAGGTTGACTGGGGTGGCCATGAGCGTGCCACTGCATTCCAGCTTGGGCGACAGAGTGGGACTCTAACTTTAAAAAAAAAAAAAAAAAGGATTTGCATGTTAGGGAAGAATAGGTTTGAGGGTGAGAGTTCACTTAGAGGTCTGTTTCTATAGAGTATGTCATTTGTCAGAGGAAATATTACCTAGCAATGGTTTACTTGTGCCAAAAGAAGCCAGATACATCTTATAGTAGAAATTGTACAGAAGAGCTGTCAAACTAGATTCCTGAGGATGTCAGAGAAGAAATAAAGCTTACAATGCTAAATAATTTCACTGGATGGTTAGGTCATTGGAAATGAATCTTCTGATGCTTAATATTTTTAATCATGCTTTTTTTGCATAGATAATCAGTTACTTACACTTTTAAACTGTGTAAGTAATTTAAACCAAAATGTAAGAAATTTTCTGCCGGGCTCAGTGGCTCAGCCTGTAATCCCGTGCCTTGGGAGGCTGAAGTGAGTGGATTGCCTGAGCCCGTGGGTTCGAGACCTGCCTGGGCAACTTGGCGAGACCTCATCTCTACAATTAAAAAAAAAAAAAAAAATTAGCTGGGTGTGGTAGCGTGCGCCTGCAGTTCCAGCTACTTGGAAGGCTGAGGTGGAAGGATCGCCGGAGCCCAGCAGGTTGAGGCTGCGGTGGCTGGGAGCAGCCACTGCACTCCAGTCTGGGCGACAGAGTGAGACTCCAACTCAAAAAAAAAAGAAATTTTCTAAGATCATATTGGCTAAATATTGACTTATATTTTTTTCTCTAGAAAGTGTTTCTCCTGTAAGATTAAGGTTTGGAAAGTATAAGGAGAGAGGCTTTAGGTTTTTGGGGATAAAATACAGTAATTTAAGCAACTTCCTTTACTGTGCCAAAAATGGAAACACAGAAAATGTATATAAGCAGTTGTGTCAAAGTATTTATCTGTAGTTCTCTTTATTTCTAAAACATGTTTCCTGTTTCTACTATACACATTCAGATATACTGTACAGAATTATATGGATTTTGAATCTGAAGGATTTTGTTTATTTGTTTGTTTTGAGTCATACTCTCACTCTGTCACTCAGGCTGGCGTATAGTGGCACACTCATGGCTACTGCAGCCTTGACCTGCTAGACTCAGGCGATCCTTCCACCTCAGCCTTCCAAGTAGCTGGAACTACAGGTGTGTGCTACCACGTCTGGCTAATTTTTAAATTTATTGTAGAGACATGGTCTTACCAAGTTGCCCAGTCTGATCTTGAACCCCTGAACTCAGGCAATCCTCTTGCCTTGGCCTCCCAAAGTGCTGGGATCACAGACTTGAGCCACCACACCTGGCCCTGAAGGACTTTTAAAGAACATCCATTTAGTGTTCTTTAATGTATGGGAAGGAAAATGAGACAGGTAACATTAAAATACAAATAGTTTTGGCTGGGCTTGGTGGCTCATGCCTGTAATCCCAGCACTTTGGAAGGCTAAGGCAGGAGGACTGCTTGAGTCTAGGACTTTAAGACCAGCCTGGGCAGCATAGTGAGACCTCATCTCTACAAAAAATTAGGTGAATGTGGTGGTGTACACCTGTAGTCCCAGTGACTCAGGAGGCTGAGGTGGAAGGATCATCTGAGCCAAGAAGGTTGAGGCAGCAGTGAGCCTTGATTGGGCCACTGCACTCCAACCTAGGTGACAGAATGAGACTCTGACTCAGACAAACAAAACACAAATAGTTTGCCCAGTATCATGAAGGGAATAGGAGCATATTTAGCATTTATAGAAATAGTACTTTTCCTTAATTACTGATGCAATAATGAGATATTTGAACTTTTAGAGGTATATGATGGTCTTGGTCTTCTCACCACCAGATGAATTACAAAAATTGGTGTATCAGTTGAGTGCCAGCAAAAGTAAAACCTGTCAAGCCCTTTTGCAGACCATTATTCAGGAAATAATACCATGTTGACACTAAGTAAAATAAGAATGGCTTTAGGTTCTCAAAACTGAGAGATTATTGTTATTTAAGCGTACCAAAGTGCCTTGGAACAAACTCCTCCCTCTTCTGTTCTGAGTGCCCCTTGAAGGTCACTCAGCACCCCTGAATTATACACTTTAAAGAGATGAGCTTTATGCTATGTGAATATATGTCAATTATGCTGTTATTTTAAAAAACTGTTATGGATAACTTACTTTATAAAAGTAAAGTAATAAAAGTTTTTTCATGTTAAAATATGAGTAATAAAAGGTTTTTTGTGTTAAAATATGATTTGGAGTCCTAAAGCCATTAAGCACCTCCACATCAGATGACAGAGGAGCAGCTGAGAAAAAAATTTTTTTAAAGTTGAATTAAAATTTAAAGTTGTGGGGTACAATTCAGGGTTAGGTATATAAATGATCATTGTGTAGGTAAAGTTTGGGCCTCAGAGAAAAAAAAATTTGCATGTATCTCTTACAGACACCAGGTAAAACTTAGCATTCTAGAGTTGCTATTGTATGACTAAACATATGGTAACATTTTTTTTTTTTTGAGTTGTAGTCTTACTCTGTCACCCAGACTGGAGTGCAGTGGCCGCTCCCACCTGCTGGGCTCCGGCGATCCTTCTGCCTCAGCCTTCCAAGCAGCTGGTACTACAGGCGTGCACTACCATGCCCGGCTAATTTTTGATTTATTGTAGAGATGAGGTCTCACCAGGTTGCCCAGGCAGGTCTCGAACCCGCTGACTCAGGCAATCCACTCACCTCAGCCTCCCAAAGCGCTGGGATTACAGGCTGAGCCACCAAGCCCGGCCAATATGGTAACATTTTTGTTGTTTAGTCTAGATTTTGGGGGCGGGGGATAGGCTATTTTGATTTAAGTTTGAAGGTGGTTGTTAGTTTAAAATATATATTTTGTGCCTATTCCTGGTTTTCACTTAGGTCGGCTAAGACAATGATTATAAAGTAAGAATGTGACAAAATATAACCCTATCCCTTTAATTTCAATTTACTGTCAAATCATTCACTAAAGAACCAGGTGAAAGAACTACTTTTGTCACAAATATCTTACCTCATTACTGTGCTTAGAAATAGATACTCTCTTCTGGGAAGCAACTTGGATTGCTTAAAGAAAAGTATTTGGTGATTTGCCTGATTGGATCAGGTTAATATTTTCATTTTATTCTTGATATTTGTTATCTTTAAGGAATTTTGTTTTAAAAAATTGTTTAGCTATGACCCAGATTTTGGAATTGTACCAACGCTACCATTTTCATTTTATGCAAACATTTTGCCACATTTATCAGCTTTTATTTATTGCTAGTCTGTGCCAGATTTAATGTGTTAGTGGAGGTCAACAGTTATACTTAAGCAATTATCCACTTTGCAATTTTCTTTAATCATGTTAAGAATGATGAACTTAATTTTACAGTAGGATTTGATCCAAGGATTTATGTTATTTGAAGTAATACTAAAGCCCTCTTAACTTTGGGAAGATGCATGCTCA
Organism: Tarsius wallacei; assembly: GCA_963574415.1. Lineage (NCBI taxonomy): Eukaryota > Metazoa > Chordata > Mammalia > Primates > Tarsiidae > Tarsius > Tarsius wallacei. The sequence goes on along the minus strand of CAUYQG010066371.1, from coordinate 19,689 downwards.
AATGTTGGGAAAATATTTAACTTGGGGCCAATTAAACTTTTGTGTTATCTCTAGGTAGTGGCTTTTTTAGGAAAATTATCTGAAAGTGATTTTAGCTTTCTACTATAACTGACACTATAAAGAATCTTGTTTTTATTAAAACACTATCAGAAATCTTTTCTTACAGGATTTGTGAGATTTGTTATTGTTGTTGTTTGTTTTTCCTTTAATGGGTTGAGAGCCAGCAAAGATGATCTGACAGGCAGAATTAGACTGAAATTTTGGGGGGTTATTGTGAAGTGTTTGGATTCTTAATCCTAGAACTAAGAAGAAGTAATGGCAAAGGTATAACTATAAGTCTCAGAATGTTACTGACCTAAGATGCATTCATGACTCTTTTTCATTAAGATTTGGAGTAACTTTTAAAAACTAGTTACAGCCATGAAATATATATGCATCCTACTAGACACTCTTTGTCATTTTTCTAGTTTACTTCTGCCAGATGGGTTTTAATGTAATAGGAAGAATAGTTATGATATCTAGTCCATTGTGCTTTGGACTAGAGTGATTTTGTTCTCTTGTCAGTTAAAGATCCAATTGAATGGATCTGTCTTTATTTTTTTATTGTAGTTTTGAAGTGTCCATTTTTGCTCAGAATAATCTTGTTAAGACGCATATTACCAACTATATATGAAGGTCTCGCTATATGGAGCATAAAATTAGATATGCTTCTTTCCTTTGGCTCACACTCTAAATTTAGTAGGCAAGAATTTCCTTTCCTAGATGTCATTAAAAATAGAAGATACCCATCTGGTTGGAATGGGTTAGATACAATTCTGCCTGCAGGCTTAGAGATGAACTATATAATAACTGACTTTGTTTTGGCCCTAGGATTCTTTGAAGAATAATGTTTTCTTTAACACAGAGGCCACGAGTGTGCCTTTTACAGTGTTGACCTTAAATTATCCTGTAAGTTTGTGAAGCTCAAGATCATCTAAGAGAATTGAACTTTGAGGAGAAATTAAAAAGATAAGGTCAAGTAACATCACTTGATAAAGAATTTAGCTTTAAAGTAAAATCTATTTCCAATCCTAGATTTGCAGTTTACTAACTATGTAAGAAAGTTGCTTAACCTTTCTAAGATTGTAATCTAATTTCTGTGGTTACTCCATAAGGTTGTTGAGGAGTAAATTATAATAGTTAATATTTATGAAGTGCTTTCTTTAGTGCCTGGAAAGTAGAAGACTTTTCTTAAAAATGTGGGGTACACTAGAGTCTATAATACTGAGTGATCTTTCACAGAAATAAAGAACTGAGTATCACATGTTCTCACTCATAAGCGGACCTTGAACAATTAACATAATACTATAAGAAAATTATTGGCAGTAGCGAGAAACTGCCGGGAGGGGAGTGGGTAAGTGAGATTGGCTGAAGTAGGAATCTGCCTGGGGAAGGAAGGTGCACACCTCATCAACAAGAGTACCTGCATAATAAACATTTGTATATGTAACACTGAATTGTACCCCACATCTTTAAAATAAAAAAGCATTAAAAGAAAAAAGTGTGGGGTACAATTCAGGAATAGGTATGTAAGTGGTCGTTGTACAGGTAAAGTGTGGGTACCCTTATTGAGTATGTGTTCCCCCTCCCCTGCCAGTGTCCCACTACTGTCAATTCCTTTCTTATAGTATTATGATAAATATTCAGGGTCCACTTATGAGTGAGTACACGTGGCACTCAGATCTTTGTTTCTGTGACAAATCACTGAGTATTGTCGACTCTAATTCCATCCAGGTTGCTGTGAAGTTCATAATTTTGTTTTTCTTTATGATGGCATAATAGTCCATCATGTAAATGTACCGCATTTTCTTTATCTAGTCCACTTTCGATGAGCTGCACAGTTGGTTCCGTATTTTTGCTATTGTGAATAATGCTGCAAAATAAACCTGCATGCGCAGGTATCTATTTTTTTTTTAATGGTAAGTGCTTTTATTTATTTATTATTTTAATTTTTTTTATTTTGAAGATATGAGGTACAATTCAGGGTTAGGTACATAAATGGTCATCATACAGATAAAGTTTGGGCCTCCTTTTGGTCTCCACATTGCCTTGGTTGAGATCAGGTACCCTTATTGATGTTATGGGCCCCCCTCTTCCCTGGCAGTGTCCCACTACTGCCAATCCCTTTCTTACAGTGTTAAGATAAATGTTCAGGGTCCACTTATAAGTGAGTACATGTGGTAATCAGATATTTGTTTATGTATTAGATCACTGAGTATTATACTCTAATTCCATCCAGTTTGCTTCAAAGTCCATAATTTTATTTTTCTTTCTTTTTTTGGTGAGAAAACAGGATTTATTGAGAGGACAGAAAAGCTCCCAGAGTGGGAAGGGAACTGAGGGGAATATTATTGCTATGAAATACTCCATTGTGTATATGTACCATATTTTCTTTATCCAGTCCACTCAGGTATCTTTTTTATAGAGTGATTTCAGTTCCTCTTGGTGTGTTCCCAGAAGGGGGATTGCTGGGTCGTATGGGAGGCAGACTTTTAGATCTTGTAGGAATTGCCACACTGTTTTCCACAGAGGTCGTACTAGTTTACATTCCCACCAACAGTGTAGAGGTGTTCCCTTTTCCCCACATCATCTCTAGTATCTGTTTTTTTTTTTTTTTTGGATTTATTGACTATGGCCATCCTGACTGGAGTTAGGTGGTATCTCAGTGTGGTTTTAATTTGCATTTCTTTGATGATTAGTGAGGCTGAGCATTTTTTCATTTAATCTGTTGGCTGCTTATGTGTCTTCTTCTGAGAAGTGTCTATTTATATCTTTTGCCCATTTTAAAAATAGGGTTGTTTGTTTTTTTCCTTTCAGCATATTTGAGTTCCTTGTAGATCCTGGATATTAGGCCTTTGCCAGATTTACAGTTGGCAAATATTTTTTTCCCATTCTGTTGGCTGTCTCCCCACTCTCTTGATGGTTTCTTTTGCTTTGCAGAAGCTTTTCAGTTTGATGAGGTCCCACTTGTCTATCTTATCTTTTATGGCATTCACTTTTGGAGAGTTGTTCAGGAATTGGTTGCCCATTCCAATTTCCATAACAAATATTTCCTACATTTTCTTCTAGGATTTTTATAGTTTGAGGTTTTACATTTAGGTCTTTGATTCATTTAGAGTTGATTTTTGTGTACGGTGATAAGTAGGGGTCCTGTTTCAGTCTTCTGCGTGTGGTCAGCCAGTTTTTCCAGCACCATTTACTGAATAGGTTCTTCTCTTCACATTGGTTGTTGGTTTTCAAAGATTGGTTGGTTGAGAAATTGAGGTTTTGCTTCCAGAGTCTCTATCCTGTTTCATTGGTCTATATGCCTGTTCTTGTACCAATAGCAGGCTGTTTTGATTATTGTAGCTTTATAGTAGACTTTGAAGTCTGGAGGTGTGATACCTCCTGCTTTGTTTCTTTTGCTACGGATTATTTTGGCTATTCGTGGTCTTTTGTGTTTCCATATGAATTTCTGTATTGTCATTTTCAGGTCTGAGAAGAATGATGTTGGTAATTTAATGGATATTGCATCCTTTGGTAGGATGGACATCTTAACAATGGTTGAGTCTTCTAATCCATGAGCATGGAATAGTTTTCCATTTGTTTGTGGCATCTTTGATTTCTTTGAGCAGCGTTTTGTAGTTTTCATTGTAAAGGTCTTTTACTTCTTTGGTTAGCAGATGCCAAGGTATTTCATTTTTTTGTGGCTATTTTGAATGGGATTGTGCTTTTTATTGTGCTGTCTGTTTATTGTTGGTGTATTGGAATGCGACTGTCTTTTGCACGTTTATTTTATACCCTGAGACTTTGCCAAAGTCCTTTATCGGTGCAAGGAAGTTTTTGACAGATTTCTCTTGGGCTTTCAGGGTATAGGATCATGTCATTTGCAAGGAGGGATAACTTTTTCTTTTCTTATTTGGATACCCTTGATTTCCTTCTCTTGTCTGATTGCTCTAGTAGGACTTCCAACACTGTGTTGAATAGGAGGGGTGAGAGTGAGCAGCCTTGTCTTGTTCTGGTTTTCAGGGGAAATGCTTCCAATTTCTGTCCATTTAACAGTATGTTGGCTGTGGATTTATCATAGATGACTGTTACTATTTTGAGGTATGTTCCATCTATGCCTAGGTGTTTAAGAGTTTTTATCAAGAAGCGATGCTGGATTTTATCAAAAGCTTTTTCTGCATCTAATGATATAATGATATGGTTCTTGTTTTTACATCTGTTGATGTATTTAATTACGTTTATAATCTTGTGGATGTTGAAGCAACCCTGCATCCTAGGGATGAAGCCTATCTGGTCATGGTGGATGACTTTTGAGATGTGTTGTTGAGACGACATTTTTAGTGGTGGTTGTTAATATATATTTAAAACATTTTTATTTTAATGGCTTTAAAGAGTACAAATGATTTTTGGTTACACAGATGCATTGTATAGTGGTGAAGTAGTCTGGGCTTTAAGTGTACTCTCCACCCCCACCTGAACACACTGTTCAGGTGGTTGTTAATATTGCTGATGTTAATATTACTTCTGGATCCTTTTATTTTAAAAATATGCCATCTTGCTGTTAAAAAAAATCTTATAGCACTTTGGGAGGCCAAGGCAGGAGGATTGCTTGAGGCCAGGAGTTCAAGACCAGCCTAGGCAACATAGCAAGACCTCATCTCTACAGAAACAACAACAACAAAAACAACAACAAGTAGCTGGGCATGGTGATGTGTGCCTGTAGTCCCAGCTACTCAGGAGGCCGAGGCAGAAAGATCACCTGAGCCCAGGAGATTAAGGCTGCTGTGATCATGCCACTGTATTCCAGCTTGGGTGACAGAGTAAGCCTCCAACCCCCCCCCAAAAAAAAAACTGGACTAAAAAATTATTCTTACAGGAGTACCTATATTTAGTAGATGCAGAAGAAACAGGGAGACAAACTGACAGAAAGCTGCCCGCGAAGTGAGAAGTAAGAATCAGGAGAATCATGACATGCACTTCAAGACATAGGTTGCTCACCGGGTTACATGTTTCCTTCAGAAGTTCCTTTGGAAATATTTTCAGGTAGTGGAAAGGCCTCCGAGGAAATCATTTAATGGGCAGGTAGGAAGTCTTGGTCTTTGAGAGAGCAGAAAAATGGCTGTCCACCTAGTCTTTATTAGGCAGAGCAGTAAATGTACACTGTGGAAAGATGGAAGGCAGGAGTGTGAGATGAATCCTCATGAAAATTTAGTTATAGAGAGGAGAGACTAAGGGGAGGACAAAGTATCTGCGTTGGTTTGTTTTGTTTCAGTAAGTGAAAAAGTTAGCTTGCTTGGAGGCTGAGGGAAAAGGAAAACCTTCTGTGTAGAGAGCAGTTGATGAGTCAGAAGCAGGTGGGACTGGAATCCAGCCTGCAGGGGGCAGATAGAGGAGGAATGAGGGAAGACCAACAGTTTTAAGGCTAGGGTCTGTGGTATGAGTACATTCATATCTAATGGCCTCTATTTAAGTAAGGAAATGGTAATTAACTCATCATTGAGACAATTAGGATAGACTGAATAGATCCTTTTTGGCTGCTAAGTAAATAAAAATAGATTTAGGAAAAAGAAATATCAATTTTTTCCTATAGAAGCATACATTATTATAACATTAGACCAATGGTTCTCAGTGGCAGTTTTTTCTCCCAGGGAACATTTAGCTATTTGTGGAGGATTTTTGTTTGTTACAAGGGGCAAAGTGTACTGCAGATATCTAATGTGTGGAGGCCGGGAATGCCGATAAAGACTTTGTAGAATGTACAAGACAGCCCACACATCAAAGAATGATTCAGTCCCAAGTGTAAGTAGTACGAGAGGGGACCCAAAAAATCCCAGGATTTGTTTATATAAAATTGTGTATTTATTCTTACATGTTTAAACTTCAGTCACCTTCAAAGTACTCCGTTTGATGCAATACACCTACACCTATCAAGATGCTTTTTCCACTGCTCAAAACAGTTTTTTGAGCTTGTCAATTTTGATGCCTTTTAGTGCTTCTGCTGTTTTTTGTTTCACCTCTTCCTCATCAGCAAAACATTTCCATGTGAGGCCTTTTTTTCACTCAGGAAGCAACAAGTTGTTTGAGGTGAGATTAGGTGAATAGGGAGGGTGGGACACAGGGGTTATGCCATTTTTGGTCAAAAACTGCTTAACACTCAATGTAGTGTAGGCAAGTGTGTTGTCATAGTGGAAGAACCAGTAATCTGTTAGCCACAACTCGGGATGTTTATTTCACAAATCATGACACAACCTTCTCAAAACTTCCATATAAAAACTTTGGTTGGCCATTTGATCTGGAGGAACAAATTCCAAGTGTACTAGGGGGCTTGTCCTCCAAAAGATAATTCCATTTTTTGTTATTGTTTTTTGTTTTCCCTCTTATTACAGTTGCGAACCTTGCTCTAGACCAGTATATTCCTATAACATACTCTTGAAAAACAGTCAAGGAGTTTGGATAACAGCTTGATATATTCCCTGATAAAAAGTTATGCATTAGTTTATTAAAGTCTTATCCCTCTTTCGTAATTCCTGTTAATGTTCTGAGAAAGACATTTAGGAAAGGGTTGTACTTTAATCTCTTGGCTGACTGATACTGTGCATTCATCCTTGTATTTCTAGTGTGTGACACATGCCTAACACATGTTATTGAACTAAATTGTGATTTTTAAGTTCAACTTTTGGTTAATTTGATCATATCATCTACAACTCAAATATTGCCAGGCGTGTAGTAGGCTTTTAATCCATGACTACTGAAAGAATGAACAATGATTAACGTGAGGATTCTGACTTAGAAATGAAATTGAAAGCCGGGCTCGGTGGCTCAGCCTGTAATCCCGCGCCTTTGGGAGGCTGAGGTGAGTGGATTGCCTGAGCCCACGGGTTCAAGACCAGCATGGGCAACTTGGCGAGACCTCATCTCTACAATAAATAAAAAATTAGCCGGGCGTGGTAGCACGTGCCTGTAGTTCCAGCTACTTGGAAGGCTGAGGCGGAAGGATCGCCGGAGCCCAGCAGGTCGAGGCTGTGGTGGCCGGGAGCGGCCACTGCACTCCAGTCTGGGTGACAGAGTGAGACTCCAATTCAAAAAAAAAAAAAGAAATGAAATTGAGTTCTGGTTCTGACATTGATCTGCTTTGTGATCTTAGGCATGTCATATAACATACTGGCCTACTTGCTCATCTATAAAATGGAGGTAGTAGGACCAGGATAGTAGGTTTGTCTTAAGAGTTCAATGTAATAATCTATGTAAGGCTCTTAGCTCAGAACCTGGAGCATAGTAAACAGTCAATAAATGATAGATGCTGTTATTAATATTTCTTCCCTTTCAGATGTGAAAACCTGGGTCACTTCTGACATACATATTACCAGTTACAATTCAAAGGCAAATGCTGGCCATGTGAATAGTCACCACAAGAGACAAGATTTACTTCTTATCAATCTATGAGATACATTGATACATTTGCTTTAAAATCTTACATTAACGTATGAAAGTTTCTTTAAAAATTAAACACAGAATCATCACATGATCCAGCAATTCAACTTCTGGGCATATGCCCGGACAAATTGAAAGCAGAATTTGAACATATTTGGACACCATGGTTCATAGCAGCATTATTTATAGTAGCTGAAAGATGGGAACAACCCAAATGTCCATGGATAGATGACTAGATAAACAAAATGTGTGAGATACATACAATTGACTATTATTTAGCTGTAAATAGGAGTGAAAATCTGCCACATGCTAGCTATAACATGGAGGAACCTTGAAGACATTATGCTAAATGAAACAAGTCAGACACAAAAGGATAAATACTATATGATTCTACTTATATGAGGTACTTACAGTCAAATTAATAGAGACAGAAAGGAGAATTTAACCTGCCTTGCTGACAGGCACATCGTTTCCCCACGTTCATTACCCATCCTGCAAGTCTGGAATGTTCAAGTCCTGCCAGAGCTTAAGCCAAGGTACCAGTGATAATTCTTATGTTTTGTTCAAACATCAGGTGTTTGTTTTTGTTTGAGGGGAAAAAAGGTGATTTATTTCATAACAGAATTCTGTAGGAATTACATCATGGTTAGTTTAATTTGGGGAAGTATCTGCATATATATTTTATCTATTTTTTCCTGGATATGAATATGTATTCATAAAGGATGCCAAGATTTCGTAGCTGCAGTATCAGAAATAAACTTCTAGGAAGTGCTTCTCTACATCTCAACAAAATCCCTTACAAGTAAATTTGTTTAAGAAAAAATTGGCTAAGAAAATTTGCAGTAAAAATAATTTTGGGCGCACTTATCTAGGGTAATGGTTCTGGTTTTTTTAATCTGTGATTTTGCCAACTGAGAAGAACTGGAAACAGGAGGGAGAATTTTGTTGTTGTAGATGTACTTGTTGATTAAAGGATAAAGGAATATATATATAAACCAACCCAGAAATTATCTGACTTCTGCCAAAACAACAACAAAACATCTCCAGTTCTAATCTGTGTAATTGCTTTTGGTATAATAGCTATTACCTCAGACAGACTGAAAGTTTAATAAATAGATTGGAGACTTCCCTTCACAGTTCACAAATAGGAAAAACACCACCACAGAAGTTTTCTTCCACGTCTGACCTCCTCCCTATCTTAATTTACCAGCATTGGGACTATATCTTGCTGCCACACACATTGTAGCATTCTTAAATTATAATGTTACAGATTATTGGCCTGCCAAAATGTATTTTTTCTCAATACCAACAAGAATGAGTTTGAACTGCCAAAATGTTTGATATGTAACTTTGAATTGTTCCAAATAAGATTAAAACAATATTGTTACTCATGAGAGTTTGTCTTTTGCAGACTTCTGTTTGATTTTATGCAACAAGTGTAGACATTTTTTAGAAAATAAAGTTTACAATACTTTATTAAGTGTCTTTTACACTTGTAATCCAGATTTACCATCTACTAAGAGATCATTTTCATTGTTATATTTTCTTTGTTTGAGTCAAGATTTCATTTTGTTGCCCAGGCTGTAGTGCAATGGCACAATCACAGCTTACTGCAGGTGATCCTTCAGCCCCAGCCTCCCAAGTAGCTGGGACTACTGGCACATGCCACCATGCCTAGCTAATTTTTTGATGTTTTGTAGGGATGAGGTCTCGCTATGTTGCCTAGGCTGGTCTCTAACTCCTAGATTCAAGCAGTCCTCCCACCTGAGTTTCCTAAAGTGCTGAAATTACAGGTGTGAGCCACTGTGCCCAACCTGTACTTTTAATTTACATTCTAAATATGTTTATATTTCTAAGTAATGTTGGTGTTGAAATGTCTGTTGCTTGTAGATTGTTATTTTAATTTTTGGAAGTTCATGAAATATCTATAATCTCTTCTTTCTTGAAATGTAGGTATATTTCAAGCAACAGACCCTTCTGAAATATACAGAATATATTTTGCCAGTAACAAAAGGATATTACTTGGAAACACCAAACTTGTAATAGGAGTTAGAGAAACTTTCATATAATTCTTCTTTCTGCCACTTAAGTCACAAGACTCTAAGGAAGAACATTCTGATATTTGGTGCAAATTTTATATATATATATATATATATGTTTTTTTTTTTTTAAGTACTAATGTATTAAAGATTACATACACATTTTACATGTATTTATTAACCTATTTCAGGCCTTTAAGGTCTGTTAGGAATTTAAAGAACCAGAAGGAAGAATGATATAATTTATCTGCTTTTAACAAATTTTGTATTACTTTTTGGTATTCCTAGAACTTTGCATATATAATTATATATATAATATAATCTGTCTTTTCTACTTGATGAGCATAACTCCAGGAATAAACAAAAGAAGTTTTTCACCCTTTAAAAACTCATTCTGTTCTTCTCTCCTCCAAAAATATATTGATGTTTATTTGGACTTTATAGGCAACCATGTAGCCTGAAAAATATTGAGGTATATATGTATTTTACTGTCACAGATGCAGTCCACGAATTTTTATTTTTTACTTATTTATTTTGAGTCAGGGTGTCACTTTATGGCCCAGGTTGGAATGCAGTGGCACAATCACAGCTCACTACAGCCTTGGCCTCCTGGGCTCAGGTGATCCTTCTGCCTCAGTCTCCCAAGTAGCTGGGACTACAGGTGTGTGCCACCACACCTGGCTTATTTTTTACTATTTGTAGAGATGCTGTCTTGCTATATTGCCTTAGTCTGGTCTCGAACTGCTGAGCTTAAGCAGTCTTCACCTTTCAGCCTCCCAAAGTGCTGGGATTACAGGTGTGAGCCATTTTACCTGGTCTGTGAAATATTTTAAGTGATTAAGGCAAGTTGCATAGTTTATATCATATAATTTCATTTTCATTTAAGAGAACCACATATTTGACTATGCAAGGAAAAAGGATGGCTATGAAGAACTTTGGGGGGGAATGAGATAGAAGTAGGGTACTGCCTCAGATTGGGTTCCCCAGAATCAGAATTTGAGACAAGGATTTATGGGAAAGCGAGATACTAGGAAGAGTTTCAGGGAAATCTGGTAGGGAGTAGGAAAGTATGACTGGAATGAGAGAAGGAGGCCTGGCATCAAGAATGTGGTATCAAGCAAAACTTTAAGGCAGACAGCTTTGGCTCAGTCCCACAGGGGGTTTTGGAGCGTATACTTAAGAGTTGTCACTCCCAGGGACTAAAGAAAGAAAATAGCGCCTTTATACTTTCATAGCCATTAGTCATTGCTTAAGGCCTGTCCTTGTGGGGAGGAGTGTGTATTAATAAATACTCAGGAAGTGCTCGCAGACTGAGGGTAGCTCTCCTACAAATTCTTGCAGGTGCTGGTTGTTGGGAGTGAGAGCGCAGGGCTGGGAGGAGCTATGGGCAGAGCATTGATGGCCATTGTAGCTATCACCCACATTAGAGAGGTTTAAACATGATAAGGGTTTATTTCTTTCTACTGTAATAACCTAGTTTAACCTGTCCAGGGATAGTATGATGGCTCCACAGAGATCCAGGCTACTTTTGTCTTGTTCTGCCATCACTAGGTTATTTCCCACATGCAAATAGTCCAAGATGCTTGATATTATGTTCATATGCCCGTTAGAAAAATAGGGGTAAGTCAGGGGGAAAAGAGCATATTAATTCCCCTAAGGACAAGTTTTGGAAGTTGTATCACTTTGGCTCAAATCCCATTGGCCATCATTTTGTTATATGGCCACAACTGGATGCGAGGAAGAATAGTGTTTACTCTGGTTGGTCTTATGCCCAGTCAAAAGTAGGAGACTGTTATTATTCAACCATTTCTTCAGAAGGAGAGTATGCATATTGTAGGACTATCTATTATAGGGACATCCATTTTCTATTTTACAGAGATATGCTTTGTTTTTGGTTTTTTGTTTTTTTTAACAATAAACTGTTTTAACTGTAACATGGATTGGGGTCTCTAGGAATTAGAGTTTGAGACAATTTAGTGTACAGGATGTTAAGGAGTGCCCTTATGTTCTACTCCTGTGGACGAGATGGGAAAGAAGAAGGATTTGGCAAGAGGAACAGTTGAGCTATGGTACAGCCCTGAGCAACAGTCTTGGCTGACTCCACAGGGAACTCTGGAGCTAATGTAGACACTTAGAGTTGTCCTGCATTGGACAGAAATGTCTGGACCCTTTATACCCATGTCTCCATTGGTCACTGGATGAGAGCTACCTTGGGAAGGACATGACCTTGGGCAAGGCAGCTCTGCAGAGGTGATGTCTGCAAGGGCTGACAGCACTCCCAGCAAGTTCTTTCCTGAAGGTTGCTCTGGATGGCACATCTTCATGTCTGTCATGAACTTTGTGTGTGTGTGTCAAAGTAGTTAATATATTTTTTATTTACCCATTTTATAGTTTTTTGAGTCAGAGTCTTTCACTTAGACTGGAGTGCAGTGGCACTGTCATGGATCATCACAGTCTTGACCTGCTGGGGTCAGGCAATCCTTCTGCCTCAGCATCCTGAGTAGCTAGGACTACTCGGCTACTCATATACCACCACATTTGGCTAATTTTTTAATTTTTTTTGTGGAGGTGAGGTCTTACTGTGTTGCTCAGGCTAGTGTTGAATTCCTGGGCTCAAGTAGTTCTCCTGCTTCAGCTTCCCAAAGTGCTGGAATTACAGGCATGAGCCACCGCACCTGGCCAATTTTGTAATTATTTTTTATTTTTATTATAGAGACAGGGTCTTGTCTCACTATGTAGCCCAGGCTAGTCTCAAACTCCTTGGCTTAAGCAATTCTCCTGCCTCAGCCTCCCAAAGTGCTGGGATTACAGGCATGAGCCACCTTGCCCGACCCAGTTTTATAATTTTTTAAGCCAAAGTTTGCTTAATCATTCCTTCACCAAGAATTTCTTGAGCGACTACTATATGCCAGGCTCTATGCTAGACACTGGAGATAGGGAAATGTCAAAACAAAGTCCCTCCCCTCATAGCATTTGTATTATATTTGGAGATAGATAAATAAGTTTATAACATGTCCAGTTTTAGTAATATTACTTTGGGGAAAAAGAATGTAGTATAAGGAGGAGGCGTTGCTGTTATATAGGTTGGTTAGAAAAGGCTTCTCTGATTAGGTGATTTGGTCAGAGATATGAGTAAAATGATGAAACTAGCTATGCAGATATATTGAGAAAGAGCATTCCAAGTTGAGATTATAGCAGACGTCAAGACAGCCCTGCAGCAGGAGTGTGTAGTGTGTTGGTGTTTGAGGAACAGCAAGAAGGCCAGTGTAGCTAGAATGAATGAAAATAGTAGAATGAAGAATAGCAGGAGATCAAGTCTTTGGATATAATAGTGGTTGTCAGATAATATGAGACCTTGTAAGCCATTGTAAAGTCTTTGGGGGCTTTTTCAGAATGATGTAGGAAATCTTGTGAAGATTTTGAGCTGAAAAGTGATAGAATCTAACATACTTTAAAAGGATCATCTTGTCTGCTGTGTTTGGAATGAACTGTATCTGAGCAACTGGAAGAGTAGAGTTGCCCTGAGAAGGGAAAGACTGGGAATAGAGTAGGGTTTTGGGGGGGATCGCTGGGATTAATTTTGGGGTCTGCTAAGTTTGGAGTACCAATTAGACATCCAGATAGAGATGTCAAACAGAGTTGGAAAATGGAGACTGGGATTCAGGAGAAGTACAGTGTGCAGATTAAAAAACTGGACAGTTGTAAGTGTACAGTTGATGTTTAAAGCCATGAGAGTGCATGCTATCGCCTGTGGAATGAGTATGGAAGAGAACATCTCAGAAGTCTGAGCTCAGAGACACTCCAACATTTCCAGGATGGGTCATGGAGTGAACCACCCATGGAGATTTAAGAAGGAGCATCCATTGATGTAAGAGAAGACAATGATATTTTTGAAAACAAATAGGAGTGTTCAGGAAGAGAAAAATGATCAACTATGTCCAATGCTGATGATAAGTAACACGAGATAAAGATTGGCCATTGGATTTACCAGTATGGAACTCATTAGTATTGACACACAGTGCTTCAGTGAATGATGGGAACAAAGTGTGATTAAGTGATTTGTGTTCAAAAGGAATGGGGGACAAACTGGAGACAGCTCTATAGACAAGTTTTTTAAAGAGTTATGGAAAAAAATAGTTATGCTGTGAAGGAGAGTAGAGAAATGGCATGAAAGCTAGAGGAGCATGTGAATGGAAAGAGGCTTTCTTTCTTTCTTTCTTTCTTTCTTTCTTTTTTAATCCTCAGAACTTGTGAAAAAAGAGAGCTTTTCAATTGGGAGATAATGCAGCCTGTCTGAATGCAGATGATAGTTATCCAGTACCCAGTACAGAGGGACCCATTGGTGTTGCTGTAGAAGAGTTGCTGGGCTGATATCCTTGAATAGCAGTGGGGTATGTGAGGGGCAATACATGCTTGGAGGGGTTGGCCTTAGATAGGAACATTGAAGTCAAAATAATAGAAAGGAAGACATGAAAATATGTGGGTATAGCAGATTGTTACATATGTGGCTGGGCATGTGTGGGAGATCTTTACTGATTGTCTCTTTTTCAGTGAAGTATGAAACAGTTGTAATCAGCTGACAAGTGAGAATGGAGAATGAGACATTGGATGTTTGAGGAGAGAGGAGAAAGTGTAAGATAGGGCTCTAGGAAGTAAAGAGTGAGTGGACTAGGCAATGTAGTGAGAGTGCCCCATTCTGAGGTCCTGAATGGAAAGACCGGTCAGTGTGATTACGTGTGTTTCTTCAGGCATATTTAGCTGCCCAGGTACAAGCACTGAGTAAGTAGAATGTTGGATTTAACTGAGCAATAAATAAAACTAAGTGTTCACTCTGAAAGCTGTTTTCAGGAGGATGGTGGTGTGAATGGTATTTAGAATTTCAGCTTTTTTTTTTTTTTTTGAGTTGGAGTCTTACTCCTTCATCTAGGCTGGAGTGCAATGGCATGTACGTTCACAGCCACCCCGGCGTTGGCCTTCTGGGCTCCAGTGATCTTTCTGCCTCAGCCTTCGGAGTAGCCAGAACTATAGAAGTGTGCTACCACACCCGGCTATTTTTTATTTTATCATTGAGACGAGGTCTCACCAAGTTGCCTGGGCTGGTCTTGAACCGGTGGGCTCAGGTAATCCACTCTCCTCGGCCTACCAAAGTGCTGAGATTACAGGCTGAGAAACTGAGACCGGCCTCATCTTTTTAATTATACCTGTTTGGGAAAGCTAAACTTACTGACTGACAGGTCATTGATAGATAGATAAATAAATAAATAAATAGCATAGCATAGTTCAGGAAAGGTTCTTGTTGGCAAGTTATAGACTCTAATTCTTGCCAGTTTAAGCAGACAAGGAACTTATTGGAAGGCTGTAAAGTAACTCACAGCACTGGACTGGAGAAGACTGGAGAATCTGGTTCAGAAAATAGGCAGGAACCAAGGGCATCAAAAGATCTGACGTCACTGCCACAGTCATGCCACTGGAGGAGTCTGGTTCAGTATGCTGTTGCTGCCATTTCTGAACTTTAGTGTTGTATCTGTTGGAGGAATGATTTCTGAACCTATTTTTTTTTTTGTTTGAGCCACTGGTTCTATCTTTAAGATCTTTAAAAAGATCACTCTGGCTACTATGTCAGGAATGGAGTAGGGATTCAAACGTGGAAGTGAGAAGAACTTGTTCAGGTCACAAGATTCCAAAATAGATAATGTTGGCTTAGATTAGGATAGTGACAGTGAAGATGAAAAGAAGTAGACAGATTTGTGAAATAGTCCATTAGGCTGTGGCTAAAATTCTTGCCTAAAGAAAAATCTCCTCTTCCTCCTCCTTTTCCTCTTCTTCCTCTCCTCCTCCTTCTTCTTACTCCTTCCCCCTCCTTTTTATTCCTTCTTCCTTCCTCCCCTTTCTTCTTTCCTTCCTTCTACCTCCTCATTCCTGTTTGTTCCTCCTCTCCTCCTGTTCCTACTATTCCTTCTGCTCCTTTTTTCTTTCCTCCTCCTCTTCTACTTCTCCCTTCTTTTTTCTTGGAATTCAGACCTTTTTAGAGTCCTTTTATGTAGTCTTATGTTACATAGAGCAGCGTAACTTATCAAGCAGATATTTTGTAAAATCCTGTGGTGTTCATCATTTGTTCATTAAGAAAATATTTCTAAGCTCCTACTATGTACACTGTTGTGCTGAAGGGGGTTGTCAGTTGTAGTCATTCCAGAATAGAGTACAAATCTAGACACTCAGAAATGATTCATTCCTTCTAGTAATCTTTGCTAACCAATTTTTTTTCTAGGTGTGGATAATTGAGAATACATGGTCTAGTTTTCATCTCAAATTTGTTTCCCAGTACTCATTAGTTACTATAAGTAGGCCAACTGCATGCCCATTATTTTTAAAGTAATGAGAAAGAAAACAGTATCTTATTTATTTAGTCGAAATCTCACTGTTTCCCATGCTGGAGTGCAATGGCATGCTCAAGGCCACTGCAGCCTTGACCAACTGGGCTCAGGCCATCCTTCCATCTCAGTCTTACAAGTAACTGGAACCACAGGTGCATGCCACCATGCCCACATAATTTTAAAAAATTTATTGTAGAGATGAGGTCTCACCAAATTGCCCAGGCTGCTCTCATACCCCTGGTCTCAGACAATCCTCTCACCTCCCTAAGTGCTGGGCCTCTTTTTATCCTTTTAATGCAGTACTTTTCAAATGGGTCTAATAATGGCTAAGAGTTTTTTTTTTTTTTTTTTTTTTTTTTTTAAGTACAGTATCAGAATATCTGGGAATAAGTCCCGGAAATCTATATCTGTAAAAAATAAACATTCAGGATAATCAGTCAAGTCTAGGAATCATATCTTTTTATTCAGACTTGCTTGAGTCTTTCCTAGGAGAGTTAATCCTTTCTTAATGGGAGGGAATCCACTAAATGAATATTTGGATTTCTGAGCTTGATTTTAAAATATAGTATATGTCTCATCTTTGAGATTGGTTTCATAAGCTTATAAATTTTTTGGGGGGAGGTTAAAGGTGGATTCCATTAATTTTTCGCTTACACTGTGACTGATTTGTAATTATACAGTTTTTATTTCATCTTAAGTATAAGAAATTTATTCTTTATATTATGACAATATAGTCCATCAAACTTCAGCTTTAAACAAGTTTATATAAAAGTAGCTAGATCACTGCCTCAAACTTAATGTGCATACAGATGATCTGGAGAGCTTGTAAAAAATGCAGATTCTGATTTAGTAGATGTGGACTGGGCCTGAGGGTCTGCCTTTCTATTAACGTCTTGGGTGATACTGTTGCTGCTGGTCTGCAGATCTCATTTTGAGTAGTAAGAAGCTGAATAATAATTATGTATTATCCTTTGTGCCTTCATCTTTGTATGGGTTACTCTGCTTTGGGGCATGTTTGGGGACTGTTTAATTTGACCCAAGGTTTAAGAAGATAGGAATGTGTAACCTTTTCCTCCTTTTTTCCATATTCTCGAGGGGTATAGAACTATAAATAGTTTATGGCTCCAGAAATGGGTAAAAGAAGAGAAGTGTCAGAAGCAGTAAAATTGTTATTGAATCATTAAATCTGCAGCAGCAGAATTGATTTATCTATTTGATGTAGTATAAATTACTAGTTGAGTATTAGTAACTGAATTAAGATAAGAGAACAAAGATATATTAAATGTTAGGTCTGGGAGGATCATTAGGTCAGTGGGGACAGTATACTGAACTGGTGGCACAGATAAGATGGAAAGAATTGCACAGAAGTTAGATGGGAAAATATAGTTTATTTAGAAAGTAAATTAGAGGGAGAGGAGATAGAGAGAGATTCACTTCCCCAAGGTAGGGGAGAGGGCCAAAGCTAAGAAACATGGTGGTGGTAGCTCAGAGAGCCACGTAGACACACCAGAGTTTAGCAAAGCAATGGTAATTGGATGCTCGAGGTGGGATGCTTTTAAACATTCCCCTTTGATGGGGGCAAGTCATTAAGGTGGTTGGGTGGTGGTCTATTCCATGTCATCACAGAGGGGACAGGTAAGCGCAGATATTGACATCAGGTGATGGAGAGCAGGCAGATGGGTAGGTTAGTCACATGATTGCTGCCATGGTGGTGGGATCTGTCTGTGTCGTGAAGGTCACAAAAGGCTAATTAGATATGTAGGATAGAAAAGAAGTTAAGATAGCTGATGAGAAGCAGCTAGAGTGTATTTCTTCTACGGAGTAGACCAAAATAGTTTCTTCAGCATCCAGAGAGGAATGGGACCAGCCCCATGCCTCATGACTTATCAAAGAAGTGATAATAACCATGTAGGGCAGCCGGGCTCAGTGTCTCAGCCTGTAATCCCCCACGCCTTGGGAGGCTGAGGTGAGTGGATTGCCTGAGCCCGTGGGTTCGATACCCGCCTGGGCAACTTGGCAAGAGCTTATCTCTACAATAAATCAAAAAATTAGCCGGCCGTGGTAGCACACGCCTGTAGTTCCAGGTACTTGGAAGGCTGAGGCGGAAGGATCGCCGGAGCCCAGCAGGTCGAGGCTGCGGTGGCCGGGAGCGTGCCACTGCACTCCAGTCTGGGGGACAGAGTGAGACTCCAACTCAAAAAAAAAAAAAAAATTTTTTTTTTCTCAGTGATGGTTACTGGTCTGTGACTGGAATTTGGTGTGCATATTGTTTGAATTTGCAAGAGTAAAATCCTGAGTAGAGTTCTAGGTAGGGGACTGTCCTTCAAATGCATTGAGGTAAGTCGTTTTATGTGCGGTGGCTTTATAGGTGAGTGTCCTTTTGCAAGGATGAAGCAAAGAGGATTATTTTATGTCTCAGTGTGAATACGGCCTCTGGCTAGATGAGAAGACTGTTGACATCCCAAGGAATGTCAGTCTTTACCAAGATTAGGTTTTGTGAAGCATGGAAAAGAACCACTTTCATATTGACTGTCTTGAAAAGGTGTTGTGTCTTAGGTCCTTGAGTTTTCCATGGCCGGGTTTCTGAGCTAGACTTGAATCAGAAAAGCAAAGTTTTATTTTTATCTCTACCAGGTTATTGTGTATTTATGAATTAAAAGTCCATCTATATAACTGAGACTTCTGGCAATGATCAAGTGGTTAGCATTGAGATCCTCATGACTTTTGGTTGAGTTGTAGAGTTCTGTGGTAGAGTTATTCTCATTTTGGAATGCTGTCTTTGCTCATAGTCTGAATCCAGCATTTTCCTTTTAAAAACCAAACACACACTTATTTGAAGTATTTACATAAAATAATCATTTAAAAATAATAGTGTACATGGTGGCTCACACCTTTAATCCCAGCATTTTGGGAGGCAGAGATGAGAGGATTGCCCGAGCCCAGGGATTTGAAACCAGCCTGGGCAACTTGGCTAGACCTCCCCTTTAAAATAAATTTAAAAAATTAGCTGGGTGTGGTGGCATATGCCTTTGGTTCCAGCTACTTGGAAGGTTAAGGCGGAAAGATTGCCTGAGGCCAGCAAGTCAAGGCTGCAGTGTCTGTGAGGGTGTGCTCCAGCCTGGGCAACAGAGTAAGACTAACTCAAAAATAAAAATTAAAAAAAAGATAACAATGTGTAGTGAGTTTTGACAGATGCATGCACCTATGAAACCACCACCACTATCAAGATACAGAATGTTTTCAATACCCTTGAAGGTTTCTTGTTCCTTGGGAGTTCATTTCTTCCTTCACCCCGTACTCAATCACTGATCTGTTTTCTGCTACTTTATATTACTTTATGTTTTCTGAATTTCCACATAAATGGAAGCATACATTATTTACCTTTTTTTTTTTTTTATTAACCGGGGAAGGTAGAAACACTGGGTTCTTTTAATCACTGGATGATTTTTAGGTTCATCAAACCTTTTGAGGTATCAGTGTTTTGTTACTTTTTATTGCTGAGTAATAGGCCATTGTGAGAGTGCACCACACATTATTTATCCATTTGCCTATTGATGGATGAAGGGCACAGGGAACAGTCAGAGCCCCCCCACCCCCCACAGATGGCGCCGACCACTCAGGCCACATGGAAACAACAAAGGCCCTAAGTTCCAGCTTCCCCCTATACAATTTCTCTCGGGCGCAAAGTTCAAACTTGCTAGCCAACAATCTCCTCCTATGACAACTCAGCCTTATAATACCCTCCAATAATAATCTCGGCCCGCCCTATTTCCCCTCTGCTCTACCCAATAGGATGCTAGCACGACCTCTTCCTGCCCTCG
>CAUYQG010066370.1:0-18061 GCA_963574415.1 Tarsius wallacei | reverse complement strand
AATTGGCTGGGTGTGGTAGCGCGCGCCTGTAGTTCCGGCTACTTGGAAGGCTGAGGCGGAAGGATCGCCGGAGCCCAGCAGGTCGAGGCTGCGGTGGCCGGGAGCAGCCACTGCACTCCAGTCTGGGTGACAGAGTGAGACTTCAACTCAAAAAAAAAAAAAAAAAAGAATACTATGATTAAAGCAGTGTCTATTCTGATTAGAAGGATAAAGACTTAAGAAAGCTTGACCAGAAGTTATACTGTCATGATTGATTGTCAGATGTGGGGTTTTAAAGGTCTGAACAAGAGACCAAATAGGAATTAACAAAGAAGAATCCTTAGATAGAAAATGATAAGGGTGTGAGAGACTTTATTTAAAAAAATAAATTTAATGAGCGACATAGAGTGTAAGTTGACTCTCATTTTCAGTTTGAGTTGATATGAGAATGTTGGGGCTGTTTACCAAAATTAAATATCAAAAGTATTTTTATTTGGGGAGTAAAGTGATGAGATTAATTTAGAACAGTAAGGCTTGAGGTATTGACAGAAGAATGCAAATAGTTCTGTTTACACTCAAGCACTGGGTTTATATTCTAATTATATTATTTGCTTTGCTGTATACTATCTACCTGTTATGTCATATGGAAGACATATCTTATGCATATACAAAACAATGACATACTATTTTAAAGTTCTCATGCAATCCTGATTTATAGAGGTCATTCTGTAGCCTCAATTTTGTTGACTTCTGTATAACTTCATCTTTTACCTGAATCCTATTTTTCATAGATAAGGGTTATAATATTTGTCCTTTTTTATGATCCACTATGGATTTAGTAACACTTAAGTTGACTAAATGATTTTACAGGTTAGAGTAGTTAAATAGGATGCTAACATGAAAATAGGACCCATTTGTAATTTGACTGAGAATAACACTATATCCAAAATATGTAAATAAATATTGCTAAAATCTTTAGGTGTTTTCAGTTTCTAAGACATATCTGTCATTCTGTTTCTATTTTCTTTATATGTTACTACATTTCCATACATTATGTCATTCATTTTTAGATAAATAGAACATCTTTGCTGTGTAATTCATTTTATGTTCAATATAGTTAATTATGAAAAATTGAAACTTTTAAAATAAACAACTCTGATGTCTTAAGCACTTTCTCAAGTACACTAAATGTAAGCTTTTAAAGAAACATCATTATCACCATCATCTAAGATTTATTGGTTTATAAAACCAGGAAACTTATTCTGATAGAATCTCTGTTTTTTTTGGTTTTGTTTTTTGTTTGTTTTTTTAGATACATGTCATTACCCACTTGGATTTATTTGCTTACAAGAATAGGAAACCTCTTTGTCAGAGTTTACTTTTTTCTTTATGCAACATATATCTAACATTATTTCCCAGTAAATCCTCCCAGTCATTAGCTCATAGAATTTACTGCGTTCACATTTATTTCTGAGTCATCTAATGACTACATATGGGCCATCTAGATGATGAAATCTTTGTGTACCATTTACTTTATTGAATATTCCACTTAACCACACAGCTTGTCCTTATTATC
Organism: Tarsius wallacei; assembly: GCA_963574415.1. Classification (NCBI taxonomy): domain Eukaryota; kingdom Metazoa; phylum Chordata; class Mammalia; order Primates; family Tarsiidae; genus Tarsius; species Tarsius wallacei. The sequence continues at coordinate 16,506 of CAUYQG010066370.1, read as the reverse complement.
TGCTACTCCTGCTGACAGACAAATATCCTTTTATGTTAAGTGAAAATGTTTCACACGCATTATCTAGTATCTGCCAAATTACCAGCAAACCACTTTGTAATAAGGGCTTTTATTTTTAAAATGATGATGATTTATCCTTGGCTATAATGCCATGTATCTGTATATGAGTTTCTGCCACTTGTTTATCTATAAGAAGTTAGAGAAAACTTCTGGAAGTATTACAGTGGAGTTATCAGAGTCACTCTCCAGCCAATACAGTGACCTCATTTGAACATCCTGGATATCGAATCGCATTGCTCAGAAACAATTACAATTTTAACTTATTTGATTAAGTAAATATATCGAGTCTGGGTGAAAGAGGAAGACTGATAAGAACAAGACAGAACTCCTATTTCTGAAGAAACTGAGGTGTCCTGGGGATCCTAATACCAGTAAGAGAGATTTTTTTCTCTGAAAGGTCCCACAGTTGAGTAAGACAGAAAACTCATAAACAAAGTTAATTGCAATGCAGAAAGAGAGTAATCTAATTTTTTTAAAAGTGAGCTAGAGTACAGCTTAAATGATCAGCTCTATGGTGAAATTATACAAGCTGGCATTGCCCAGTTGATGACATCTGGCTCTCTTACTGTGACGCTCAGATCATCCACAGATTCTAATTCAATCCACACCTCCAATTTTATCTCTCAATACACAGTTTAATCTTTATTGTTTACCCCTACGTTGTTTTTTTCTACTTTTGTTTAATTTTTGTTATATGTTCTACAAATCTGCATTTTTTTAATGTCTCTATATGCTTTGTTTCTAGAGCTCACCTCTGGTCACATGCATTTTATTTATCATTCAAAATAGAATGCAAACTCCACTTGCAGCATGAAGTCTTCTCAAAGCAATCTTAATTTTGTTCTTTCAAATAATTTTGTTTCTTTTTACCTATTTACAACAGCTATTAAATTTTATCTTCTTTCAGAATTTATTTTACTTTCACCTTTCCAAAAACTACTGCAGACTGGGTGTGGTGGCTCATGCCTATAGTCTCAGCACTTTGGGAGGCTGTTGTAAGAGGATTGCTTGAGCCCAGGAGTTAGAGACCAGTCTAAGCAACATAGTGAGAATTTGTCTATAAAAAATTTAAAAATTAACGGGTATGGTGGTGCTTGCCTATAGTCCCATCTGCCCGTGATTATGCCACTGCACTGCAGCCTGGTCGACAGAGTGAGACCTCCCCCAACTCAAAAGAAATGAAAAAAATATTGCAGCAAGCCAGGCTCAGCAATTCACTCACCTCGGCCTCCCAAAGTGCTGGGATTACAGGCTGAGCCACTGAGCCCCGGCGATCTTCTTTTTTTTAATTGTCCCAATCTCAGTCTGCATTTTGCAATTCAAGACCTTTCCTGCCATCATGATTCTGGCAGATTCTGTGTTTTCTTGTAACTGTTAAGATTGAAGGCTTCTCCCCCTCCCCCCAAATGCATTGTATCCACAGGGTAGACCACTCGAGTGAAACCTTTAGAAAAGAGATCAATTGTCCTCTTACACTTTCTCGCCCTTTCCCCTCTGCCCTGTCCTAAAATAATCCTATTTACTCTTCAATATTTCAGTGTCATTTTTTAAATGCTTGAAGAAGAGTTAATATGTTCAAGTGCTTGGGAACCTGGAATAAAGGGTCTAAGAGCATCAAGGAAGGAAATGCAAGCACGTCCCATAAATTGTTTTAACATCCATGCCTGGAGACTGCCAGCAGGCAGAAAACAAAAGGCCCCTATGAAGGACTCAAGAGATAAATTGTATCCCGAGCTACCACTGCAGAGTTGGTACAAAGGGTTCTTTAAATATTTCTGATGGGAATGAAATGAATAATGGCCAAGGAAGAGGGCGGAGGATGTGAAAGGTTAGATGTCAGGTAAATGAAATGGTGAATTTCCTTGTCCGACACACCCGCTTCACCTCCTCAATGAGTTCTTTCTCCCTTTTTATTTTAGAGTTAGAAGTTAATTATCCTTTCATAATTTGTTTCCCCCTCAATATAATCTAGTTCAGAATTACCTCTGTTTTGATCATCCCCCAAATTCCAGGCGCTGTATTTTTTAAAAGTATAAAAATGGGATTTTCATCTAAGCCATTAAAAGATATTTCTGGCCCAGCGCAGTGGCTTGCACCGGTACAGCACTTTGGGACCCCAGGAGTTTGAGACCAGCCAAGGCAATATAGTGAGGTCTTGTCTCTACAAAAGAATTAAAAAATTATCCAGTCATGGTGGTGCACACCTGTTGTCCCAGCTATAGGTACTCGGGAGGTTGAGGTGGAAACATCCCCTGAGCCCAAGAGGTTAAAGCTGTGGTTAGCTGTGAGTGTGCCACTGCCCTCTGGCCTGGGCAACAGAGTGAGATTCTGACTCCAAAAAAAAGTAAATAAAAATAAAATAAAAGGCTTCTCATTCTTCTGAAGTTTAGGAAAAGCTCTCACCATTCATCATTTATTCAATCATTAGTCAAGCTTTCAGACTGAATCAAATATATGCCAGGCTCTGTGTTTATGAAACACCCCTGAATGCCTGTATGATTGGAGACCTTTTCATGGAGACCCAGGCTGAAGAAAATAATCCATGCGAATCTGCATTATAGCATTTCGTCTTCACAACAACCCTTGGGAAAATGGGTATCTGTCATTCTATGGTACAGAAGAGGACACTGAAGCACTGAGCAGCTAAGTAACTTATCTGGCATCACAGAAAGCTTATCCTGCTGCCTCTGACACAACCTCGGCCTCCCTTCACAGTTTTGCACCGCTTTGCCAGAAACAGTGGGAAAGGGCTGGATCCCAGATGTTTACTTTTCAATCCAGTTTAATCTACGTAGGTAATTTTAAATTTCTAGTATTTAAAGTATAAAATGGCCAGGCGCGGTGGCTCATGCCTATAATCCCACACTTTGGAAAGCCGAGATGAGAGGGATTGCCTGAGCCCACGAGACCCGCCTGGGCAACTTGGCGATACCTCATCTCTACAACAAATAAAAAATAATAATTAGCCAGGTGTGGTGGCGTGCACCTGGAGTTCCAGCCTCTTGGAAGGCTGAGGCGGAAGGATCACCTGAGCCCAGCAGGTCAAAGCTGCGGTGGCCATGAGCAGCGTGCCACTGCACTCCAGCCTGGGCAACAGAGTGAGACTCTGACTCAAAAAAAAAATATATATATATGTATATATTTTTATTTATATATATATAAAATGACTGTGCCACTACTTGGCACCAGAGTTTTCTGGGGTTTGTTGGTATATATGTATTTGCTTTGTCTTTTTAAAATTACTAATTCTATATTAAAGACAGGGTCTCGCTATGTTGTCCAGGTTGGTCTCAAACCTCTGGCCTCAGGCAATCCTCCCGCTTCAGCCTCCCAAAGTGCTGGGAGTACAGGCATGAGTCACTCTGTGCCTGGCCTGTGTTTACTTGTCTTTAACCTTGGAAAGGAAAAGCAGTTTAAAATGTATAAAGGCATTTTTCTTTCTTTTTTAAGAGGCTAACAGCAGAATATTTGTGTAGGAAAGCCACTGGATTTGGTCATACAGAGGGCCTTCTCTGTGGTCACGCTCCTGCTCAGGGACCCAGGGGTCAGAGACCTTTGCTGCAAAAGGGCCAGGTAGGAAACAGTTTACGCTTTGCAGGCCAGAAGGGCTGTGTTCCACTGTTCAACAGTGCATTTCGAGATCGAAAGCAACCACAGACAATACACAAATGAGCAGTCATGGTTGTGTTCCAACAACTGCATTTACAAAGCAGCCTGAGGGCTTGGTTTAATCCATCTTCTGCACACAGTTGCACTGTTATCCCTGTGGGATCTCCTTTGATGTCAGAGTTCCTAACATGGGGTCCACAGGCTTCAGGGAGCCTCTGAATTCCCCCAAATCATTTGCAAGATTTTGTGTATATGTCTTTTTGTTTGTATAGTCATTCTTCAGGGGGTGGGGTCTATAGCTCTCATCAGATTCTCAAAGATTCTATAACTCAAAAAAAGTTAAACCTAAGACCCTGGCATGGTGGCTCACACCTGTAATCCCAGCACTCTGGGAGGCCGAGACGAGAGGACTGCCGTAACCCAGGAGTTTGAGACCAGCCTGGGCAACATAGAGAGACCTTATCTCTACCCCCCCCCCGCCAAAAAAAATCAAAAAATTAGCCGACATGGTTGCCCATGTCTGTAGTGTCAGCTACTCAGGAGGCTGAGGGGGAAGGATTGCCTGAGTCCAGAAGGTTGAGACTGTGGTAAGCGGTGATCTTCCTGGGTGATTGTTGAGACCCCCAACTCAGAACAAAAAAAAGGTTAAACCTGGGACCCACACTTCCAATTCTGGCTGCTATCAACAGGGTTGTGTCACACAAGTAACACACTGCTGTATGTGTTTTTTGGGGGGTTTTTTGGGTTTGTTTGAGTTGGAGTCTCGCTCCATTACCCAGGCTGGATGCGGTGGCACGATCATGGCCACCCCAGCATCAACCTGCTGGGCTCTGGCGATCCTTCCACCTCAGCCTTCCAAGTAGCCGGAACTACAGGCATGTGTTACCATGCCTGGCTAATTTTTGATTTATTGTAGAGACGAGATCTCACCAAGTTGCCTGGACTGGTCCCGAACCTGCGGGTTTAGGCAATCCACTCGCCTTGGGCTCCCAAAGTGCTGGGATTACAGGCTGAGCCACCGAGCCCGGCCCGATCAATGGGTGCCACTTACACTGCATTATTAACTGGGTCCCAAAAACATCTTTCACAACTTTCTTGTCTCTGAGCTTCTGCAAATGCTTTCCAGGCTGCTTGGAGCCTTCCATTTATTTTAATTCAGTTCATGAACAACCATTCACCAAGCTGCTCCTTCCAGCTGGGCCATGTCTCCTAGGTGTAGAGAAACAGATCACAGGAGCAGGGAGGAAGCCAGACAAGCAGACATGCAGTGACCAATCAGTATGGCAGGGTGTGTTAGAGGGATTCAAGAGGGGTGCCTACCCTGGATTGGGGAGTCGGGGAACGTCTCCTGGAAGAGATCTTCATTACCTTGGGGCCTAAAAAAGGCATAGGAATCTGGGAGGGCATGGTGGCTCACGTCTGAAATTCCAGTACTTAGGGAGGCCCTAGATGGGAGGACTGCTTGAGCCCAGGAGTTCGAGTCTAGCCTGGGCAACATAGCAAGACTCCAACTCTACAAAAAAAGCAAAAAATAAAATAAAAAATTAGCTGGTCTGTGATTGTGCCACTGCACTCCAGCCTGGGCAACACGGTGAGACCTCCCCCAAACAAACAAAAAAAAAGAAGAATGCATAGGAATCTGAATCAGAAGTTTGCTGAACAGGGAAATAGGGGGCAGGTCGAAGAAGAGAAGACAAACTGAGTTTGTCAGAACACAAAGCAGGATGGAGTGGCAGAGGGGACAGAGATTGCATCACCAAGGGTCCTGTGCACAGGTTGAGTGCACTTTATGACCAAGACGATGAAGTCCTCTTACAGAGGTTAGCATTACTGAGCTGGTTGGAAATGAAAGCCAAAGCCAACCTTGACTCACTGAATCCAAATCATCTTCATTTTCTTTTTCTTTTTATTTATTTATTTATTTTTTTGAGTGGGAGTCTCACTCTGTCACCCAGGCTGGCGTGCAGGCATACTCACGGCTACGGCAGCCTTGACCTGCTGGGCTCAGGTGATCTTTCTCCTCAGCCTTCCAAGTAGCTGAAACCACAGGCACACACCACCACACCTGGCTAATTTTTTTATTTATTGTAGAGATGAGATCTCGCCAAGTTGCCCGGGCTGGTGTCAAACCCCTGGGTTCAGGCAATTCTTTCGCCTCCATTTCCCAATGTTGGCATTACAGACGTGAGTCACTGCACCCAGCTTCTTTTTTAATTTTGAGTATATATTTTTTTGTAGAGACAGGGTGTCGCTATGTTGCTCAGGCTGGTCTCAAACACCTAGACTTCCAAAGTGCTGGGATTATAGGCATAAGCCACCACAGCTGGCCTCATTTGAACACACAGGGTGACATATAAATTAACAGAAGTTTGAGAAGTGCTTCTTTCTCCTGGGGAGACCCTACACCCTATTTCATGTGACAAACTCTGACCTACTCAGATTTCCTAAATGGCCCTCATGACAGTAATCTCCCAGGCACTTGTTAAGTACACAGCTTTCTGGCCTTTTCCCTGGTTCTTTTTATTCATTAAGGACGGATTGGAGCTAAGGAATGTGTCTTCCAGCAAGTGTTCAAGAATGAGTCTTAGTTAAAAAAAGTTGGGGACCAGTTTCGTGGTGGTTCACGTCTGTAAGCCCAGCACTTTGGAAGGCTGGGATGAGAGAACTGCTTTAGCCCAAGAGTTTGAGACCAACCTAGGTAACATAGTGAGATATTGTCTCTACAAAAACTAAGCCAGGTATGGTGGTGTGCGTCTATAGCCCCAGCTACTCAGGAGGCTGAGGTAGAAGGATCACTTCAGCCTAGGCAACAGAGTGAGCCCCCGACTTAAAAAACAGAAAGCATGGGAAAATACATTTCTTGACCCCCAACTCCATAGAATAGGTTGATTCCATGTTCCCACAGCACTTTATTCTCGTTGTATCATAGTATTTATGGGTTGTTGTATACGTATTTTTTACACATCTGCTTACCTTGGTAGACTCTGTTCTCTTCTTTATTGACTTGCCTTTGTGTTGCCAGGACCTGGCATAGCACCTGAAACTCAGTAAATGCCAGCCAGACACAGTGGCTTACAACTGTGATCCCACTACTTTGGGAGGCCGAGGCAAGAGGATTACTTGAGCCCAGAAAGTCAAGATCAGCCTGGACAACATAGCAAGACCTTGTCTCTACTATAAATTAAACAAAAAACATTAGCTAAGTGTGGTGGCATGCACCTGTATTCCCAACTACTCAGAAAGCTGAGGCAGAAAAATCGCCTGAGTCAGAGGATGAGGCCGCAGAGAGCCGTGAGCGTACTACTGAACTCTAGTCTGGGTGACAGAGTAAGACCCCAACTCAAAGATAGATAGATAGATAGGTAGATAGATAGATAGATAGATAGATAGATAGATAGATAGACAGACAGAGATAGACATGATAGATGATAGATAGATAGATAGATAGATAGATAGATAGATAGATGGATGGATGCCCCAGTGCATACATGAATAACAACGACCACCACAGGACCCATTTCTTGAGAGTCTATCGGGCTGACCAAAGGTCAAATGTCACATTGAAACAAAAGTAGCTGACCGGGTGCAATGACTCGCGTCTATAATCCTAGCACTTCGGGAGGCCGAGGTGAGAGGATTGCCTGAGCCTGCAGGTTCGAGACCAGCCTGGGCAATTTGGCGAGACCTCATCTCTACAATAAATCAAAACGTTAACTGGGCATGGTGGCACATGCCTGTAGCTCCGGCTACTTGGAAGGCTGAGGCAGAAGGATCTGCCTGAGCCCAGCAGGTCGAGGCTGCAGTGACCGGAAGCGTGCTACTGCCCTCCAGCTTGGTTGACAGAGTAAGACTCCAACTCAAAAGCAAACAAAAAAAGTAGCTTTAGTTTGAGTGAGCAACTCATTAGTGGAATTCTTCTGAATGTCCAAACCAAGGTCAAGAGTATGTTCCTATTACCAGGGCAAGCTGGAACTTTTCTTCACCCTAAAACTGGACATCTGGTTCCCTCTCCCAGCAGCTGGTGAGGGCAGCTTCTGCCTGCCACCCAAGACGCTTCCTTCAGCCATGACTACCTGAAACGCCAGCATTTCCCTGGCCTTGTGAGCCTCCCAGCCACTGCACGTGACCAGTTGACCTCTGTGACAGCAAATTCCTCCAGCTGACCACAAGCTGCGCGAAAAGTTATTTCCTTTTATTTGTTTTAAATTTCCTTTTTAACCAGTTGACCTCTTTTAAGGGAATAACTTTTAAAGGAGAAACTAATTCAACAGTTGTTTTGTTGTGGGGGGTGTGTCCGGGGGTTATAAATATTTTTAAAATCCCTTGCAGAATCTCTAATTTCATTTCAAATTATATATATACATATATAATTTATATATGTATTATGGCTGCTTGAGGCTTAGGTGACAAAAGCATTCACAAATGAGAAAATGCTAAGAATGTGACTAATGTTTAACACTAAATCCTATGGATAGGTAATATAGCCAGAGCATTCCAGATGCATGCCTATTCTTTACATTTTTCTTTTCATTTCCTTTCTTTCTTTCCTTCCCTTTCTTTCTTTCATTTTCTTTTTTTTCTTTCTTTTATTTTATTTCTTTCCCTTCCTTCTTTCCTTCCTTCCTTCCTTCCATCTCACTCTATCGCCCAGGCTGGAATGCTGTGGCACGCTCCCAGCCACTGCAGCCTCTACCTGCTGGGCTCCGGCGATCCTTCTGCCTCAGCCTTCCAAGTAGCCGGAACCACAGGCACACGCTACCATGCCCGGCTAATTTTCGACTTATTGTAGAGATGAGATCTCACCAAGTTGCCCGGGCTGGTCTCGAACCCGTGGGCTCAGGCAATCCTCTCACCTCGGCCTCCCAAAGTGCTGGGATTACAGGCTTGAGCCACCAGACCGATCTTATTTTCTTTATTTTGCAAAATTTGCAAAATAAAAAATTATATATACATATATATTTCTACTGGACATATAAGTGATATGTGTCTATTCTGCAAAATAAAGAAAAATGCAAAGAATAGGCATGTACCGAGAATGTTCTGGCTATAGGATTTAGTGTTAAACATTAGTCACATTATTAGCATTTTCTCATTTGTGAATGCTTTTGTCACCTTGGCCTCAAGCAGCTAGAATCAAATACAGGTCTCTGCGATGCCTATGATACCTGAGGGACCATTGTCCCCCAGGTGGGACAGTGGCACGGGGAGTGGTAGAGTCAGGACCAGCTGTGGCATCAAGGGAAATGGGGGAAGGGACTCAACTCCAATAAGGAAGTCTTCTTGGCTTTTTTTGTTGTTATTGTTGTTTTTTTTTTTGAGTTGGTATCACACTCCATCGCCCAGGCTAGAGTGCAGTGGCACTCTCACAGCCACCCCAGCATCAACCTGCTGGGCTCCAGTGACCCTTCAACCTCAACCTTCCAAGTAGCTGGAAATACAGGTGCGCTACCACACTAATTTTTTTTGATTTATTGTAGAGATGATGAGGTCTCACCATGTTGCCCAGGCTGTTCTCGAACCTGTGGGCTCAGGCAATCCCCCATAAGGAAGTCTTACTCTGACTGAAACTCCTAGAATTTGCCACTCCATCTCTCTCTGGGGTTAAGGAAGAAACAGAAACTCGGGCTGGGCTCAGTGGCTCAGCCTGTAATCCCAGCACGAGGGTGACCCAAAACACCTGGAAAAATGTATTAATTAAAAATTGTGTATTTATTCTTACATGCTTAAACCAGTCAGCTTCAAAGTGCTCTCCATTTGATGCAAGACACCTATCCAGACGCTTTTTCCACGGCTCAAAACAGTTTTTGAACTCGTCAATTTCGGTGCCCATCAGTGCTTCTGCCATTTTAAATTTTGTCTCTTCCACTCTGGCAAAACATTTCCCTCTGAGGACTTTTTTCATCCAGGGAAACAAACAAAAAAAGTCACTTGAAGTGAGATCGGGTGAATAGGGAGGGTGGGGCATGGAGGTCATTCCATTTCTAGTAAAAAACTGCTGAACACTCAGTATGGTGTGGGCAGGTACACTTGTAAATTACCCATCATGAAATAGGCAAACGCATTGAGAGGATCTCAAAAACAATTTACTGAAGCCAAGCCAGCCTCCCACAGCAATGGTAGCTGGTACACTGATGCCAGTGGGCTCCTAAAACACTTACCTAGTGGGGGAAGCCTGTACTCCAAGGGGCCTGCCCTCCAAAAATTATTTCCAGGTTTTTTGGTTCCCTCCTCTTATGTACCTGGAACCATTCTGGCTTATGCTACTCTCTTGGTGTAATTAGTGCTAGCACATCTTTTCATTCTTGAAAGTGTCCTGATTTGGAAAATAAACAGAATGATCAACCTTACCTAGCACCAAAACATGAGATGAAATCCTCCCTGAGACTGAGATTAAGTTTGTTTCTTTCTCTTAAATAAGAGTAACTTTATTGTTGTATTCTTTAAAGGCACCCACTCATTATAAAACATTTAAGTAATGAAGAAAAATGCAAAGATGAAAATAGAAAATAATTTAACAGCCCAACACCACAGAAATAACCACTGAGACATTAAGGTGGCCCTCATTCCAGGCAACGTTAGACCATATTCATTCATTGATATATTGAGTAAATATTAAAAAGGGCATGTATATTAAAATAGCTAAATTATGATAATAATATGATATGATTACATGATTTTAGTAGAAGAAAAAGGAATTCACGTGAAACAGAAGGAATTGCTAACATTATACAATTATATTTTATATTGTCAAGGCTTAAAATACTTATTTTTGCCTTTATAAGCATAAATGTCCACAAATTCTTTAGTATTAATCCTATATTTATATGAATTCAATGTTAATCATAGGATTTTTTTATTTTTTTGAATCAGGGTCTCACTCTGTCACCCAGGCTAGAGTGTAGGGGCACACTTCCAGCTCACCGCAGCCTGGACATTCTAGGCTCAGGTGATCCATCTGTCTCAATATCCCGAGTAGCTGGGATTATAGATGTGCACCATCACACCTAGCTACTTTTTTGATTTATTGCAGAGACGAGGTCTCACTATGCTGCCTAGGATGGTCTCAAACTCCTGGCATCAAGCGATCCTCCCACCTGGGCTTCCCAAAGTGATGGGATTACTAGTGTGAGCCACCAGGCCTGGCCTTAACCATAGGATTTATAGTTCATCGAATTCTCATGTTGGAGAGAGACTTGAATAACAACTTGGCATAAAACACCAGTGTCCTATTTTCCTTCCCTTAGAACCTAGCAGACATTTCTCCTTTGTCTTCTGATATTACATTTGCTGTCAAGAAATATGAGGTCTTGTTTCCCAGTTGTAGGGGACTTGCCCTCTACTTGGATTTCATTAAAACATTTCTTTGTTCTTGAAACGCAATGATTTCATCAAGATAAGGTTTAGAGTTAGTTGTTGTTATGTATGAAAATTTCCAAGAGAACAGCGTAATTTTTCTAGTTGCAGGTTAGTTTTTCCTTTATTTCAGGAATATTCTCTTTTGTTATATCTTTGGATATTTTTTCTATATGACTTTTTAACTTTCTACCACTAGTTATTTTTATTTTGTACTATGTTTGTCCTCTGCATATGTCTCCTCTTTAATAATTTTAAAGGTGTGTCTTCTTCTGAATTCAGTATGATTATCACAAGACTTTCTTCTCTATAACTAACTTTGTTTTCAGCCTGGTTTCTTTAGTTACTCCTATTTTATTCATCAAGGTTGAAGTTGTGATTATTTGGTCCTCAATTTATCTTATAAGTGCTGTCATCTCCCTTATTTTACTCTGTTATTTATTTTCACTTTTTTTTTTTTTGAGTTGGAGTCTCACTCTGTCGCCCAGGCTAGAGTGCAGTGGCATGCTCATGGCCATCTCAGCATCGACCTACTGGGCGCAGGCAATCCTTCTGCCTCAGCCTTCCAAGTAGCCAGGACTACAGGTGCACGCTACCACACCCAGGGCTAATTTTTTTGATTTAATGTAGAGATGGGGGTCTCGTCAAGTTGCCCAGGCTGTTCTTGAACCTGTGGACTCAGACAATCCTCTCACCTCGACCTCACAAAGGGCTGGGATTACAGGCTTGAGTCACCGCGCCGGCCACGTTTTTGTTTTTTTTTACCAACTTATTCAACTACTTAGATTATCCTAAAGTGGCATCGTAAAGAAGCTCAAAACCAGGCCTCTGAGATTGGACTACATAGGTCAATTGACCACCTGCTGCCTGTCAGTGATTTCATCTCAGTTGATCCATAAAATTGGGATAATAGGAACACTTCCTTCACAGCACATGCAAATATGTAATGTCTGAAGAACTTGAAACTGTGCCTAAAACATACCAGGCACTCAGTCAGGGACATTCTCTTGTTTTGTGGGTTGCTTTTCTTCCCAAACAAGTGTCATCTATCTTCTCCATGTTATGCCTCTTACTTTTTTGGCTGTAGCACATTTGCATGGTCACCTTCCTATGATCATTTGCTTGTGACTCATGCAGGCGACTGTTCAGAGCTTTCATTTTTCTGATATGATGGAAGTAAATTCTCTGTGACTGTCTTCCCAGCTTTTCTGAGACTTGTTTACTACATTTCCTTGAAGCTACCATCTGTAGTCTCAGTATTATACTGGGAGGTAAGAGTAGAAAAGAGAGTTCAGCTGGAAGTGATGGAGCTGGGCTCTGTCCTCCCGAGTTCATGTGAAGTGTCAAATGGCAAGGTTCACTCCACCCATCTGGGGGGATAGCCTATGTTCATGGAGACTCTCACAGGATGAGACTCAGCCCCACCCCTTGGTGTTACGCCCCAGACAATGGAAAGTCCTTATATATTCTTCGCTCTCTGCTAAAATCTCGAGTGGTAAGGTAGGACCTTGGTTCCTGCATCTTCTCACTTATGTTTTCCCAGGACCTACCCTTTCCATCCCCTTCTCTCCAAACTAGGGAAGCTTAATGAGCATTCCTGAAGGCTAAGCAAAAACATGCCAGAAACTTCTGTTCCTCTTCTGGGCCTACAACCCCATTATTAAGGTAAGGGTATGAGGCTGTACTTTTTTTTTTTTTGAGTTGGAGTCTCACTCCATCAACCAGACTGGAGTGCAGTGGCACACTCACAGCCACCCCAGTGTCGACCTGAGAGCCTTCTGCCTCAGCCTTCCAAGTAGCCGGAACTATAGGTGTGTGCTACCACGCCCGCCTAATTTGGGTTTATTGTAGACTCGCCAAGTTGCCTGGTCTGATCTCAAGCCCACAGGCTCAGGCAATCCACTCACCTCAGCCTCCCAAAGTGCTGGGATTACAAGCTGAGCCACCGAGCCTGGCCAATGAGGCTGTACTTCTGTCTTTGTTTGGCTACTGGCAATAATTTTTTTTTGCTGGCTATCATTGTTATTATTATTAATTTTGTACATTCCTTGAGGAAATAAAAAAGAGAAGTATTTTGTGCTCTGAATTCACCACTCCATCCTTTCTAAGTCCATGTTCTTGAGTCACTGCCAGACTGGTTGTAGTGCTCTGTAATACTGAGCAGAAGATTCTCTTCCTCTGATTTCTGTCATCAATAGCCATCGCCTTAGTCAGTTCATGTTGCTGTAACAGCATAACTGGCTGGATGGCTTATAACCACACAAACTTACTTCTTATGGTTCTGGAGGCTGGAAGCTTGAGATCAGGGTGTCAGCATGCTCAGGTTCTAAATAATTAGGTCATGAGGGTGGAACCTATGACAAAATTACTTCCCAAATCTCTCACCTCCTGACCCCATCACATTTGGAGTTAAGATGTCAACACATACATTTTGGGGAAACACACTCAGTCCATAGCTGCCATAATCTTCCCTGTGGGCACTGAGATGGTCATGAAGGAATGGAGTGCACATGCCAGAAAGTGTCTTTCAAAGCAAGGGGAAAGTTTAGGCAGTTACATCCCCCCATGGAAAACTGGCCACTTAATTCATATGGAATCTAGTCACATTTAATTGTTGACTCTACTGAATAAGCACTTTCGTCATCTGTTGTGATACTTCAAAGTTTGGCCTACTTTTGTTAGACTGAACTTTCTCTAAAATAAGACTTAATTAAAAATTCTATCTCATGACTTGGAGCAAAAATCAGCTATAAAATGTTCTATGAAAGATTCAGTCTTCAAGTAAGAGTAAAAACTATCATCTAGGCTGGGCATGGTGGCTCACGCCTGTAATCCCAGCACTTTGGAAGGCCGAGACAGGAGGTTTGCTTGAGCCCAAGAATTCAAGACCAGCCTAGGCAACAGGGAGAGACCGCATCTCTACAAAAAAACGAAAGAAAAAAATCAAAAAATTAGCTGAGTGTACTGGCATGAGCCTGTAGTCCCAGCCACTTGGGAGGCTGAGGTGGAGATTGCTTGAGCCCAGGAAGGAGGTCAAAGCTGTGGTGAGCCAGGATCACACCACTGCACTGTAGCCTAAGAGACAGAATGAGACCCTGTCTCAAAAGAAAAGAAATTGCCTTTAATCTAAACAGAATTTCTTATTTATTCCCATTAAATTCTGTCTTCTCTGTAGTGACCAAATCTTCAAGGCTTTTCCAATATCTTAGAATTTTGGTCTAATCATGACATGTACAATGGATACTTTATCACTTCAAAATTTGATACATATTTTCTCTGTGTTTTTAATCAAAATGACTGATTTGGAAAAGCTTATTAGGACAAAGTTAAGTGCATCCACCTATGGCATTGAAGTGTTTGATTTGTTTGCAGTGTTCAAATGTTTGAGGTTCAATATAAATGATTTTAATTTCAAAATTGTTAAGGCTCCATTTGTTATAGAACTCCATTTTGTTTGCTTAAACTTATCAGCTGTGTGGCTGATGCAACATTTTAAAAGTTTGCCTGTAATCGACCCACACAGCCCTGTACCCACCCAGTGCTCTCCCTTATCTGAATTGTACCCCTGCCTACCCTTGCCTAATCCAAAACCAATGTTCTATCTCTGTAATTCCTCAGTTTGCCTGTAAAAAACCTCTGAAAGTTTTACTCGGGGTCGAGAGATTTTGGTGGTGCATGCCCCTTCTAGACCGCCGGCTATTAAAGTACTGAGAATTTAACCTCTTACTGTGTGGGCAATCTATTTTCTCGCAACTCGGTTACAACAGCATGCCATTTGAAAACTCCCCCCAGACTGACACTGATAACAAAAATAAAACTCTTGGAATATAGTAGGTATGGATGATTCTCACTCAGTTTATCTTCATCTTATTCATGGGCCATGGAATTTTCAAAGTACTTAGTCAAATTTGGCAGAAGACTCCATTATCATTTCAATAGTCCTCAAAACACCAGGCAGGGCGCAATGGCTCACACCTGTAATCCCACCATTTTGGGAGGCAGAGGCGAGATGACTGCCTGAGCCCAGGGGCTCCAGACCTGCCCGGGCAACTTGGCGAGACCTCGTCTCTACAATAAATTTTTAAAAATTAGCCAGGGGTGGTGGTGTGCGCCTGTGGTTCCAGCTACTTGAAAGGCTGAGGTGGAAGGATCGCCTGAGCCCAGCAGGTCGAGGCTGTGGTGGCCATGAGCGTGCCACTGCATTCTAGCCTGGGTGACAGTGAGACTCCAACTCAAAAAATAATAATAATAATTAAAACCAAAGAACAGTAGTTCAGCATGGTGATTTTGCTCTTCGGGAATCCAGCTCAACCCTCAGCTATCAATACATTCTCTATACTCAGTACTCTGGATCGTCTGATTAAATATTCTTTCTAAAGTTGTACAGAGGTTCATGTAAAGATGTCTGATTAGTATTTGCTGAAACTACCTAAAATTCCAGGTGTTCTAAGATCATTTCTTGAGACTTAGGACAGCAAAGTGAAATTTTTTTTTTTTTTTGAGTTGGAGTCTCACTCTGTTGCCCAGACTGGAGTGCAGTGGCCTGCTGGGCTCCAGAGATCCTTCTGCCTCAGCCTTCCAAGTAACTGGAACTACAGGTGTGCGCTACCACGCCCGGCTAAATTTTTTTTGATTTAGTGTAGAGATGAGGTCTCGCCAAGTTGCCCAGGCGGGTCTTGAACCCGCGGGCTCAGGCAATCCACTCACCTCAGCCTCCCAAGGCGCGGGATTACAGGCCGAGCCACCGAACCCGGCTCTGACAGTCTTCTTAAGACTCACTCTCAGCCAGGCACAGTGGATTATGCCTCTGATCCCAGCACTTTGGGAGCAGAGGCGAGAGGATTGCCTGAGCCCAGGGTTTCAAGACCAAACTGAGCATCTTGGCGAGACCTTGTCTTTACAGTAAATCAAAAAATTAGCTGGGTATGGAGGCACACAGATGTAGTTTCAGCTACTTGGGAGGCTGAGGCGGAAGGATCGCCTGAGCACAGCAGGTCGAGGCTGTGGTGGCTGTGAGCATGTCACTGCCCTGCAGCCTGGGTGACAGAGTGAGACTCCAACTCAAAACAAAAGACTCACCCTCATGGTTCCTAGTTTTCTGGTTTGAAATTGCAAAGGGTACTTGAGGGAAGGCAACACCTCTCCCCTAGTTAGCCCAGTGAGCATATGGCAGCTCTTAGCAAATCAGCGCACCACCTGGCGCTAAAGGGTCTGTTGCTACATACATATTTGAATTGACTATTAAATAGATTTCAGTTTTATGTATATTTTGACCAAAAAGCAGCCCATCTGTGGTAACAGTCATTTAAAACCTAATAAAAAAAGATACAATGAACACATTTATTAAATTAGGATTACATTTACATTTTTATTCTCAAGATTAATATTTAATACTGAAGACCAGCGTGGGCAACATGGCGAGACCTCATCTCTACAATAAATTTAAAAATTAGCTGGGCATGGTAGTGTGCACCTGTAGTTCTG
>CAUYQG010066369.1:0-38569 GCA_963574415.1 Tarsius wallacei | reverse complement strand
TCTCTCCTTCTTTGGTCTGGGAAGCAAGCCTGGTTTTATTTTATTTTATTTTTTTTTTGAGTTGGAGTCTCACTCAGTCTCCCAGACTGGAGTGCAGTGGCTGCTCCCGGCCCCCGCAGCCCCGACCTGCTGGGCTCCGGCGATCCGTCTGCCTCAGCCTTCCGAGTAGCTGGAACTACAGGCGCGCGCTACCATGCCTGGCTAATTTTTTGATTTATTGCAGAGATGAGGACTTGCTTGCCCAGGCGGGTCTCGAACCCGGGGGCTCAGGCAATCCACTCACCTCAGCCTCCCAAGGCGCGGGATTACAGGCTGAGCCACCGAGCCCGGCAAGCCTGGTTTTTGTGCCTTGTCTGTGATACAGGACAGGGACAGTACCCTGAATGTCCAGGAACCCACAGAGGGCCACGCCTTCTGTCTCAGCGGTTGTAGCCTGGATATGACCAGTCAAGGAGGTGCTGGGGCCACTGAATGGGGCCCCTGTGACCCCCAAGGAAACTGGAGAGACAACATGAGTGCAGATGGATCCGTCCTAGGAGTAGCATCTGAGTGTTCTTGGGGACTGTGCCATTCCCAGGCTGGCCTGCAGTCACCGGGGGCAGGAACCTGGGCTGGAGGAGTGCCTGGATTTCAGCAGGCTCTGCTGACCTGTCCCGGCCCTGGAAGGGCAGAACCGCCACCAGGACGGCTTAGCTGCGCGCTCTCATTTCAGAACAGCGAGAAAGGGCTCTGATGGGCTAAAAGCCCGACTCCTCCTTGCCAGCCTTTTAAACAATAAGCAACGACTCCCCAGTCCCACTTTAGCGCTAAGTGCATACTGTGTAAATTGCTTTGATAACCATATCCATCCCCTACCTTATGTTTTGAAGTATTCCAACTTGCTTTAGTTTTATTAATGTATTTCTTTTATCTTTCATCTGAATAGTGTTCTCTATGTAAAGTGACCAAACGTGATTAATGATGAATAGATTAAGATAGGACAGGGTGTTTGAAAAATGACTTAAGGACTGCATGTAAGTCACTGGCGAGAGTCCCAAAATGCAAATTCTGGTTAAGTTAATGACTGGAAAATCATGGTGGCCCAACTGCATGAGCTTTTGCATTATTTAAAATTACTTTATAAACAATAAATAATTAGCATTTGGGGTTAGAATGAGTTAATTATTTCTTAATGATTTCTATAGGCAAAGCCATCCAGGGTCAAAAGTTTCCACGTAACTGACACCTATGCCCCATTCCTCGTGCCCGGCCATCCAGCCATAGGAAGTTACCGCTTCACTTTGCAAATGGTGCGGGAGTGTTCGTGTCCCATTAGAGGTCGGCACTTTATTAAAATGCCTGGGATAATCCAGTTTGCAGGAGGCCTCTTTCCCTGAAAGAGTCTATGCATTCCTCTGGCTGGGGTTTTAGGAAGGGAAATTGTTTTTATGCCCGTGCCCGCCTTCTCCTGACAAACGAGCCTTATCATCCAAGAATCTCCCTGCTCTCACTCACCCTCTCAGGAGCTGGGGAGCTTTATGAAAAATAAATTAATAATGCATCCTAAATTACATCTGCAAGAGACATTTAGGTGTATATTGCAGTCTTCAAAGATGATTAGATTTACGTTTTGTTCAAGGAGACTTGCCACCCTGTCTTCCAGGCGCGTCTTGAACCACGGGTCTGGTGGCACCGTGGCCCCTGTGTGCTGCTGGCTATTTGGCATGGTCACCGCAGCCCCGTGACCCAGGCCACATAGGCTGCCAGATGCAGTGCTGAGGCCAGCTGCATGGGGAACCCAAAGCTGAGGGAAACCCAGCAGGAGCACCCCAAGAAGATGCCAGAAGTGTCTGCAGGTAGGGGGCCATCGGTGCCGCTTGCAAAGGGACCCCCTTGTCCATCAGCCTGCAGTGTGTGATGCGGGTCTCAAAGCCTCACCATCTGGGTGCGTAACACTGAGGAAAAAGCCAACCTTCAAAGCGGTTTTTGCATTGCGTTTTGTTAAGCCACGAAGAAGAGAGAAATATAGTGGCATCGATTGTTAAATCCTTGTGCCTGCTCCATGGTGTCCGCACACGCAACGCGCTGCTTTTGTAGCGGAAGGAGAGTTGGTATTTATCAGGGTTCAGAGCCAGTTCAGCCACACACTTGACAAATTATTTGTGGAATTGTTGTATTCATAGTCACTTAAATAAGAATCTGTCAACACGAAGGCTGAGCTTTGTTGCAGCGGGTCCCCTGGTTCTTCCTGCATACCCAGAGAATGATGGATTGAAAGTAATGCAAATTCACTACCATTTTATATGCTGGTGCCTTCCTCAGAGACAGGGAACATAGCTCAGGATCGTCTTGTAAAAGGCCGTAACTGTAAAGGCCTGCTTCTGTGTCGGAAGTCTTGCCTTTTCTTCTTCCTTCTTCCTCGTCTTCTTTTCTCCCCAAATGGAATTTGAGAACAAGGAAATGAAATTCAAGTATTTTCTTCATGTCGCATGTTGAAAAGCACCCCTCGCAGCAAACGAGCTTGCTGGTTTTTCAGGTTAATGCATACATAGGCCTAGCCATGCTCTGTAATGAAAACAAACAGATAAATAGAATTATTTGGTTTTATGGCAGCTTAAAAGTTAATACCCCTTAGCAGGATGTTAAGTCTTAACTCTTGAGGAGAAAGCAGAAAAAACAGAGGCTGGCTGGGGCAGTGACATGTGTTTTCGTCGGCTCCCTTGTGCCCTGTGGGGCTCCTTATGCTTGGGCGGCAGAGATGGTCCCCTCTACTCTGTGAGGAGGACTGTGCTGGGCTGCCCTTCTTAACATGAGGGGAGGGGGTCTTTCCAGACCTGCCTTCCCCAGGATCCTAAGGCTGGAAGAACCATTGTCAACTCTTGGGGTTCCCAGGTTTGAGGTGGCTGTCATTTTAGGTCTCACAGGAGATTGAGGCTGGCCAAAGGGACAGAGCTATTGGGTGTCCCTCTGTGGCCTATTCAAGAGCTCATCTGATGCATGGCAGAGCACTGGGAACAGATTCGCCTCACAGAGCTCTCCTTGTATTGAGATCTCTTCAGAAAGGCCACAGGAGCCTTCTAGTTCCTGGTATCTGCTGAGTGGGAGTCGGGAGGCTGGGGCTGCAGCTTTGGTTCTGGTGGGACTCCCACGTGAGCGTGGGTGCATCCCTCAACCTCCCTGAACTTCATAGAATCAGGGGCCGGCCCGGCCATCTTCAGAAGCCTTGGAAACATAAACCCTTGCACTCCACTGATACCAAACTCCAACCCAGGCAGAACAACTGGAGACAAGGCCCCACAAAGAGACCCAGGAAGGAAGAAGAATCTCTCCCCACCATTTCCCTTCCACAAGAAGCTTTGCAAAGGAACCCTGTTACCTAAAAACGTATTCCTTTAAGCCCCAGTGATCTGCATGGTGGAATAGCACTTCTGTGGTCCCCATTTTTAAAAACTGCTGGAGAGCAGTAAGAAGGAAATGAGAAAACCCCAAGGCAAAAACAAAATCCCACGTTATATAACACGTCCCCTCAATACCACTGAAAAACGCACGCAATATTTTGAAATCACTGACTAATTATTTCTAATCATCCCGTAATAATTTATGGAGACACTCGCTCCTTTGGACGTGTTCCTGTTTTGATCTAAATGTGTTCCCGAACACACTGTCAAACCTCCCCATTTGGCAACCGATTCGGTTTCGCTGAATTTCTTTCGTGTGTCCAGATCTCTTGCCAATGAGGCTGTGGAACATATTTTGACAGCTTTGTCGCTAAGTTTGTTGCTACTTGTGTCTGGAACGGGTATCAAATTTCAGAGATGAATCTGTTTGTTTCCTCCCCGTTCGCGCTGTTTGGGAATGCCATTGGTTTGCCTGGAGCCGGTCCCGTCGGCCAGCAAGGAGGGGTCACCCGCGTTTGCATCGCCAGTCAGTCAGTTTTGGGTGACCCGTTACATGGGGCGTCTCAGGAACACCTGTGCCTTGCACTCAGACGTCTGGCGCCTGGAGCCTAGGGCCGAGGGTGGCCATTCCATACCAGTATACCCATGGGAGACTGGGATTTTCAAAGCAAGAGGCCAGAATTTACATGAATGTGGATGTTGGACTGGGTGTGTCTGCCCCAGATGATTTTTGTCCAGATAGCAGACTTTCCATTAAGGCTGGCTCAATTACACAGCGGAGACAGAAGAGAGGCCCATGTTTCCCTTTCTCTTTCTTCATTACATCCTAGTCTTACGGGGTGCTACTAGTCATGGGTGAGGCCTTTCAGAATCTTCTAGAATAACCAGCTCTCTAAGGTTTCGTCCTGGCCCAGCAACATCAAACGCACCTGGAAAATTACTAGAAAATTCCCAGACTCTCCCTCTCCCTTTCACACATCTACCGAATCAGATACTCTGGGCGTGGAGTCCGACATTCTCTGTTCTTTAATAAGCCCACCAGGCGATCCTGATCACCTCAAGGGTTGAAATCACTCATCTCCATGGTGGTATTGTCTCATCAAGTGTCAAGAGTTTTTTCTGGTCTTGGATTCCTGCAGCCCACTTAAATTGTCTGTTGTCTGTCTTTGTTCACTGATGACTTTATTGAATCAGCTCATTAGCACAAAGAGGCATTGATGGCAGCCACTGACATTTATGTGTAAGCCACAGAGTTGGCCAATGAGGATCCCAGACTGGACAAAACGTCCGCTGTACCTCAAAGGACTGACAGTTTAATGAAGCTGAGAGGAAGAGTGCCTGGCCATTACAGCCTGCGGGACAAGTACATAGTAACACGGGGACCTCAATGAGGCTGAAAGGATAGAGGAAGAAGAGGTAATGCCTGGGTGTAGAGCTCCAGATCCAGTGACGCAGAGGAGGTAAGTTTTCAGAGCAGAAGGTACAGCTTGTGCAAAGGCCCAAGACTAGGGGCAACATGAAGCAGTAGTCTGCGGACGGCACAGTAGTTCGGTATGGCTGAGGAAAAGTGAAGAGAGGTGGAAATGGAGAGAGAGGAACGGGCTACAGTCTGTGAATCTGGCTCAGGGATTGGGGTCCCCTGAAGATTTTAAGCAGGAGTGACAGAAACAGACTCACGCCTGTGGCCCTGCCCCGGTGGCTACAGCACGGGGGATGGTCTAGAGGGCGCACAGCCTGGGACAAGGAGAGTGGTTGCAGTGATCCTTTCACTGAATCAACAAATATCTACGAAGCTCCCATAGAGGCATCACAGTCTAAGAATTAAGAAACCAGACCCTGGGGTTAGAGGCTGGAGTCCTAGTTTCCAATTCTGGTGCTGGGACTTACTAGCTGTGGGACCCTGGGCAAGGTTCCTCTGAGTCTCATTCTCTTCATGTGTAAATGATGATAACAATAACATTCACCCTGGAGAATCGTTATGGGAGATTACGCACATAAGACATTTATCACAAGTGCCAGCATGTAAATGTCCAATGTGACGAACCATATTATTATAATTATTGTAAGTATTATTGTGTACCAGACGTTTTGTGGGGTGCTGAAGCCACAGCTGTGAATGAGACAGATGCCGTCACCTGTGTGCATGGTGTGTGTGAATGAGACAGACAGGTGGCTTGAACTATCTCCATGGCATGGAGGTGAGGAGAAGGAGACAAGCTTAGTGAATATCCAGGGTGTGATGAAGGAAGGCGGATGGGGACAAAGCAGTGGCGGCAGATAGGAGAATTTGGAGGTGTCCCTGGGTTTGAGTTTGAGCCTATATTACTGAGCCCTTTGTCCTAGGACTGGGAATGAGAAGAAAGAGAGGGAGCAGAAGGATGAAAACAAGGAGGAAGAAGAGGAGGGTTTGGGTGTGGAAAGTGCTGACCTGCGCTCTGCACCTGCTCTTGTGGACTTGCAGGTAGACGTGTCTGTCAGGAGTCAGACTTCTAGTAATGGAGCATCCCTCGATGGATTGGACTCCCGGGTGCTTGTTTGCACGGTCCCCAGCAGAGTTCAGGCCCCTGCAGAAAAGTTGGCGTGCTTCCATATTTATCCTGGGAATCAGCAGCAGAGCAATTCTCCTTGCTGACTTTGCTTTAACTGTATCAGTTGCACATGTGGTGTCTTGTGTCTCGGAGCGCCTCTCTCTCTGTTCCTGGGGATGTTTTCTCACCAGCCATACCCTCTGTGGCTCACCCTCTGAGGTGATCTCTGCTCCTGTCATGCCTCGCAGAGACCCAGAATCCCAGGGCTACAAAAGAAGAGACCCGGAGGCACATTTGAATCTCCTCTACAATCTTCCAGATGGTGCCAGACTTGCGCACACACCCCAGCGATGGAAAACACAATTTCTGCTTGAACTCAGAGTTCTGGCTCTGGGAGAGTTCTTCCTTTCTCATCCTGAACCCAAATCTATCTCTCCACAGCTTCCATCAAGTGGCCTGTTTCTGCCCATCAGGACCAGGTGGAAGAAGGCTGGAGTCCCCAAGACCATCCTGCCAATAATGGCTGGGAAAGTGCGAGGCAGCTGAAGGAGATGGGGGAGCAGACAGGGTGTCCGGATGTGGGAGGGAAGCCAGGTTCAGTCTCGCCCACATTTTAAGGCCCAGCTGCAGTCTCCGCTCTTTCGGGGACCTTCAGTCATTGCTCCAACTTGATCAACCTTCCCTTCTTCTGAGCTTCTTTATCACTATAGAGAATAATTTTCTTTCTTTTTTTTTTTTGAGTTGGAGTCTCACTCTGTCGCCCAGACTGGAGGGCAGTGGCCACTCCCAGCCACCGCAGCCTCGACCTGCTGGGCTCTGGCGATCCTTGCGCCTCCACCTTCCAAGTAGCTGGAACTACAGGTGCACGCTACCACGCCCGGCTGATTTTTGATTTATTGTAGAGATGAGGTCTCGCCAAGCTGCCCAGGCGGGTCTCGAACCCGCGGGCTCAGGCAATCCACTCACCTCAGCCTCCCAAACCGCGGGATTACAGGCTGAGCCACCGAGCCCGGCTGAGAATAATTTTCACTTGACTTATTGCCAATATTGAGACTTACTTCCCTAAATAGATGATAGGTTTCTGAAGGACAGGGATAGCATCTTATATATATTTTCTATCAATCACTGTGCCCGGGAGGGTATAGCACTTGAGTGATCATTAAATATTTGTTGAGGGATTGTCATTTTCTCCTCCATGCATATTGGTACAAGATGGGCCAATAATTTGAAGGGCAGAGTTCAGAAATTAGGCATGGCTCCCAAAAGGATGGTGATGGCAAAATTTGCCTCAAGGATGATGTCAAAGATGAACAAGACAGGTGGGCAGTGCCTGCACAGGACCTGGTCCGCAGAAATTCCTTCAAGCTAGAGGTTCCTATGATGAGGAAGTCAGAAGTAAGTGCCCTGCAGGGTCACAGGCTCATTGTCACTTGCACAAGCCAGAGGCGTGTACACCTAGACAAGCTTCTGATCAATGGTAGCATGAATTTCCAGCACAGTCATTCACCCTAGAGATTTTTAGAGGAGATGGATGTGTACTCCCCAAAGGATGTGAAGATATGAGAAAAAAAAATCTCTGCTGAGAGGGATAAGGAACTATCAGGGGCAATCAGAAAGGTGGTTGTAGGATTCAAGTCCAAAATCATTTACTGAGCACTTAATACATTCCAGGGACTACTCTTGCCGCTATAAGTCTGATTGGAAAGGTTCAATGAATGTCTGTCAAAATAACTACAATTGTCTCTATCCATGTCAGGGTACTGCTCTAGGTGGAGACTAGGGATCCAGGAGTCCAGAAGGCCATTCTCCGTCATCATGACCTTGGAAAAGAGTGAATATTCATAGCTCATAGCCTGGCAACCAGGACACTGGGGAGAGGGACACCCAAGGGGTATGTTTGACAGAGGGTGGAGGAGGATCACAATATTGAAAGGCTCAAAAGCTTGGATGTGGAACCCAAAAAAGCGGGTCAGAGTCTCTAGCCCAGGAGAGAAGCGAGTGGGGGGCATTCGAGTAAGTCTGGTGTCCTCTAGGGTATTGCCATTGGTTTGCATCGCCCATTACACTCTATTCTACCCCAGTCCAGGTACACAATCACCTTAAGACCACCCAAGACCTACCAAAGGTGAGAGCCCTGAGCACTGAAAGACCATATACTATTGGAGTCACAGATTTAGGTCCCTCCAGGGACAGGCAGGTGACAGAAAACAAGGAAGCAGGCAGGATACAAGACAAAGGGGAATGGAGAACACACACACACACCAAAGGGTGCAGCTTTGACTCAGTTCCATATCGAAAGGGGCTCCATGGAGCAAGGCATTCCTCCTCTTCAAGAGAACCCTGGCAACCAGGGCTTTATGTACAAACTCCAAGTTTTTGAAAGTTGGCAATTCGTATATTTTTAAAGATCCTGGTGGGCCAAACAGCACATATCCAAAGGAGTCAGTTGTAGCCTTTCTGCTGGCAAGGAGTGATATCTGAGATACTGGGGAGGCAGACACTCCATGGGGATCTTACTTCATGGGAGGATACTGGGACTCAGGACGCAGGACACCTTCTGACTTGATACTCTAGGGCAGGTGGCCTGAGGCAGATGAGCTCTAGGGGCCGTGGTACGGCCTCCTTCTCTCATCTTCTCTCTAGGCAGCCTCCCTTCTGATATTTGGCTGGAGTAATATAGCATAGGTGACAGGTTTCATTGCCAGCCCCAGCCTCCTGGAGGTCACGGCCACTTAGAGTCATTAACAGCAGAAGGCCTGGCTGAGGATGGGCATGGGTCAGGAGAGCAGGGATGGCTCGAGCCCAGGCCATCTGCGCAGAGAAAGGTGGTCTTAAAGCCCTTGCTGATGTCTGTGAAAACTGGCATGGGATTGGAGTTCCCTCTTTGTGGTGTGTTGCCCACTTGGGGGTCTTCCAATGGCCTGCCCTTTGCCAGGATGGGGAGGCCACTTACGTGTTACATAAAATGTAATAATGTCATTGGCTTCCCCCTGGTTTCCTGCTGATTGACTTTTATAGCTTGCAAACATTATGCTGGATTGGTAAATTGCAATAAATTTAATCAAGAATTATTTTATTCAGCCTACTAATGAGGAATAATAGCGTATGTATCAATTAGACCTGTCAATTTGTGTGAAGAAATAGATTTACAAAGGGATAGTGAGCAAAAAAAAAATATCATTGGTATCAATTCACTTCATTATTTTTAATTTGCTGTGAATATTGAGTGTTCCTAACATAAAATCATTCCTCAATTAAAATAAAACAGCTGTACTGCTCTCGGCTCCTTATCCCTTGTTTTTGCTTACAGATTAGCAGTTGTCATTGGTTTCAGTCTGTTGTCATCTCATTAATTTGCACCCATAAATGGGTAAAAAAGTATTCTCAACTGTCAGTGAAAACGTAGCAGAATAAAATGGTTTTCTCATGTTTGGGGGAAACAGCAGGGCTACTGCAGCAACAAACGGGTGGAGGGTGCAGGGGTCGGGCCGTGGGAAAGCCAGGTCCTGTGTGGCTCAGTTGGGACTTGATAATTCTTCAGGCCCAGCCTTTACCAGAAGGCTTTACTGTGCGTCCTGTGATCATTTGCAAAAATGGCCATCAGCATCGCCTCCTCTCGCTTTCTAATGTGTCTTTGCCGTTCTCTTTCTCCACCTTCCGAATTAGCTGGTCATGTGACTTGCTTTGGCCAATAGAATGCAGCAGAAGAAACGATGTGCATTTCTGCCCTAAGCCTCAAAATGCCTTGCGTGACTCTGCTCTGTTTCTCTTAGAATCCTGTATCAGGAAGCCCAGGACAGCAGCTGAGGTTCTTAGCTTACCCAGCCTCCTGACAACTGCAGCTGACTGAGCCTAGCCATGTACAGAAGAACTACTCCGCTGAGCCCAGCACAAACCGCTTGCTGCCAGACAGTGAGCTAGGTGATTGGCTGCCAATGAAACCACTCTATTTTAGCACATTTCGATATGCGATAAGCCCTAATTGATACATACTCACTGTTTCAGAGCAGCCTGGAGCTGTAGACTGATTTTGGAAGTGGAAAGGTGGCTTAGAGTCAGATGTCCAGCCTCCGGATAGGAGAGAGTCAGGACATGATGGAAATACTCAGGCTATTGTATTCTCATAGCATGACCTCCAATAGCCTGGGAGAATGTGTATGTTTGTGCTTATCTGCAGATAGGTGTCGCATATGTTTGTGCGAAAGTGTGAGTCTTTGCATACATGCACATAAGTGTATACATGCATGCTTATACAAGGGCCTAATAATGTATAATAAGTTTCCCTTTTTAAAGAAGAGGTTAACTATAGGTAAAGATGGTCTCTTCCTTCTCCCCAGTTCTATTTCAGGCCTATGGTCCAGCTACTGGCCAGATGGAAACAGTTTCATGTTCCCCTGGAGAATTTTATCATGTGCACTTGTCTTGGTCAGCTTGGGTTGCGATTATGAATTATTCTAGATTGGGTGACTACTAGCAAACGTTTATATCTTATAGTTCTAGAAGCTAGGAAGTCCAAGACTGAGGTTGAGGTCCTGGGATAGCCAGAATTGGGTGAGGGCCTGGTTCATAGACAGCTGTCTTCTCCTTGTATCCTCACATGGTGGAGGGAAGAGAGAGAGTGAGAGAGAGAGGGAGGGAAATCCACGTTTTCCACTCACTTTATAAGGGCACTAATCCCATCATGGGAGCCCCACCCTCATGACATAATCTAACGCTACTTCCCAAAGACCCCACCTCCCAAAACCATCATTTTGGGGGTTAGGATTTCAGCATATGAATTTGAAGGGGACATAAATATTCAGTCAACAACAATACCCGGGTGAATTATCTTCATCCCCAGTGTCTACATCTCAGAAAACTCCTGGATTAACACCAATGCTCATGAATAAACCACTCAGGAGCTACTCTTGGACACTGTCGCAACGGTGGCCCTGGACCTGCACACCCTGACCTGACTATTGCAAGAACTTATCCAGTCTGTGAAACTACTCTAAGATCCTCATTACAGTCTCATGAGGCCAAGGTGGGCCAGAAAGAGGAGGATATGACCTGCGTTATCCAGGGAACAGGAGGCAGAGGGAGGTGGTCGGCTAGGGCTCCAGATTCCCACTCTAGTGGTTTTTCTGTTGCACCGGTTTGGCTTCATTGCCACCTCACCCCCCTTGCCGTGGTCTCCCAGTGCTGCCTCAGGTGCTGGTCCTCTCTACTAATCTGAAAGTTCCAGAGTCTCAGAGGAGAGAAATGCATCTAACTACCATGCCGAGAAGGAACATGTAGCCTTGACCTTGGTGAGGACTTTGAGAGAGGTCCGGGGCTGCCCTTCCCACAGCCAGGCATTGCCGTAGACACCAAGTGCACATGAATGCAGGAAGGCCTCCCCTCTCACCCTTTCGGCCCGGATCACATATTGGCCATTTATTGAGTGCCACCACATCCCAGGCTCTGTGCTGAGCTCTTTACAAATACAATCTAGATCACCAAAGTACGAGAGAGGTAGATATTACTAACTTAATGTTGCAAAGAAGCAGGCTATGGTCAAAAGAAGTTAAACAATTAGTTCTGTACAAGGTCACATAGCCATTAAGAGGGGACATTGGGACAGGATCTAATGACAAAGTTCATGACTTTCAGATACTCTGTGGCAATCAAGTGCTCTCTAATAAGTGACATGTCATTCTTCAGTCATTAGCACCTTAGTATAAATTAGCATGTTATTCCTTTGGACCACAGACCGAGAACAGGGCACGAAAGGAAACATTCTTTGTGATGGGAACATTCGTCTGTGACTTGGGGTACACATTCATGCTCTGAATGATTCCCTTCAAGCTTGGAGTAAAGGCAACCCATACAAACCATCAATGTCAACAGAAAGGGGGAGGTGTTTCCCCAAAGATTATATATGTGTCATGTGACCAGGAAAGGTGAAAATGAGTGTGGGACAGCCCAGATGACACATGCTTTTTCACCCTTGCCACCTCCCTTCATCCAGGAAGTTTGAGAGATGTCTTTGCAAAGTTTCCCAGGTAAGAGTCCTTGCACTGCTACTTGCTCATGTCCTCAGAGGCTCCTTGAGGGTCTCCTGCCAAGACCGTCATGAATGATCTATATGCTGCTGTCCTGTGGGTCACCTTCCAGAGTGTGAAGAGCAGTGACCTAGTTTGGAGCCCATCCTTCCCCCAAGAGTGTTCCCTTACATTGAGTAATGGAAATTGATGCAATTGAATTATGTTTATAGATGCTTTTGGTCCTGATGCTTCCCAGAATGCCTTGTAAACTGTCGGTCGTATCTCTTACAATCAAGTCTTGCATCTTTGGAATGAAGACAGCGGCTGTTTAACTAAACCAGGTGGCTTTGCTGTCTGTGGACAGACACATCAACTCCCCACGGGCACTGCCAGGTATATAGTTGTCTGCTTGAACACTTGGTCATGCAATGGCCTTGAAATTTCAGAAAACCCACAGGACGGGGAGTTAGGGACTCCCAGACCTGGTGCTGTTTGGAAGCAGAGCCTACCACACACAGAGGCCTGGGCAAACTTCCACTTGAGTCTCTGCTCAGTTATGCATAGGTAAGGACAGCATCGTCACACTGATTTTAAGCGAGTGACTCATCACCAGCCAACACTATCTATAACATATTAGGAATTCATGGTTTGGTAAATCCTGTAGTTATCACAAGAGTATTATATTGTTGCATTTTGTGTGTGTGCTAAATCTGTTAATTTGTAAAAAGCAGATATTGAAAATAGATCTTGATTTCTAAGCTTTGTCTTGCAATTTCTTTGCTTTTTGGTTATACGCAAAGTCAAAAAGCTATGAGCGTTTTGGTGTGGGTTATGGGTGACATGACCTCCAGGGCTCCGCTTTGTCATCAGAAACAGGGATTAGCCTTCACTGCCAGCTTCTTCAGGCTGTTGTGTGGAGGAATTGTAGGACCAAACTGGAAGATACTTTGGGGACAAAATGTGCTTAACGTGGTGTCCCAGCTTCACCACTGAGCCATTGCTTACGGGCCTATCTTCATCTGCACGATTGGGAGGTCAGAGTGAGAAGACACATGTAGGGCTCATAGTACAGTACTGGGACACGCAACCTGCATCAGGTGATTGGTGATGGTTACAGTGAAGCTTCCTGCTTGCATTGACTTGGCTGCATGTGAGTTCTTCCAGCCAATCCCTAGCAGTGGAGATTGACAGCAGGACTGGGCTATGGCCGCAGGCCCTTGTCTCCCCTGGATTGTCCGGCAGGCTGTGTTGCTTCAGTATCCCCGGCGCACTCTCTCTCCAGCTCTCCGGGAGCTGCTCTCTGCTTGGTGTGGGGATCAAATGAGATCAGAGCCTGTGTTGTCATGGAGGCAGATTTTTTATATTCTAGTTTACTTCCACATGTGAGCATCAGACGTTGGCTGTGGCCATCATGCTCTGAGGGAGGTGAAGGGTCGTATGTGAGTAAGAATTGATCAATACCTGAACTAGTCACCTCCTGCCTGCTTTCGGAGCTTTGTCTCACCCTGGCGGGAGTGTCATTTGCCCATGGGACCAGGAAGAGTTCAAATAGGGACAAGGCGGCAAAAATGCACATGCTTTTATTCCCTTCAGAGCAGGGAGGAAGTCTTCGGTTTCTAATGAGCCTCTTTATTTGGGAGCATGTGGTTTTTAGTTGGGTTGGAAACACTTTAGAAAAACAGGCATGGGAATACTAGGCTGAAATCACATTATGTTAAATCTCTGGGTAAAACTGGAGAATTCAGCAAAATAGATTCACTCGAGAACTATGTGATATTTATCAGCTGCTCAATGTTTGGAGACTTTCTCCTTGGTCCCCGGGGACATCTGACCTGGGGTCGGTATCTCTCGTACTCAAGTGGAAAGGGAGAAATGGAGAGTTGGGTGAGCTTAGACTTGGTACATCGCCAATCCTGATAATTTAGGAACCCAAACTCTGCTCTTCGTGGAGCTATTAGCTCTCAATATTACGGAAGAAGCTTTTCTATTCCAGACAAATGAGAAATGAACACTCCCTCCTAATGGTGGGTCATAACTCAACATCATTCTCTGAAGATCTATGGGCCAGCCCCCTGCCAGTCTCTCATGGAAAACGGCTGACATGTGGATGTTTTATCCTCTGCCCTCCTTCCCTGGCACATGTTAATAAAAGTTCTATATAAAACAGAGTGATGAAGGAGATTAACACTTTTATTTCTCACACGTGCTGAACTCCATATTTTCATCTTGAATTACCCAGTTGCAGTATCGACACCACCTGAATTAATTAACCTCATCACCATCGACTCACCCATCCATTTGCACCATCATAGACAAGACCTCTGTTTCCTAACGAGAAAATAATCTATAAAAACAAATGCAGAAGTGTTGACCACTCGGAAAGTTGAAGAGGTCTGTGCCTGCACAACCACTTTCCTGAAATTCTCGTAACGTTTACCCCTAGAGAAAGTGACTTGCGTTTCTCTGACAAATCTGGGTCTTGAGGTTTGAGACCAAGATCTTGGCATTTAGCTCGGCAGTACCTTAATCTAAATTGATCATGTCTCTTTCTAAGAGGCAGAGAAATTAACAGAAATTACTTCTGGATCCATTAGCTGGGATGGAATGAATACTGCTTGGGGTCCAGATGGTGTGTGTTCTCTTTTGAGTTGCAGGTCAGCCTTCTACTCTCTATGACTGGAACGTTGCTCAGCCCTTACTGAAGGCCTCCTTCCATCAAGGTGGGTAGCTAGGCGTGCATCTGAGGTCTAACAGGGGTGAATTTCCATAGCAGGAAGCTCTGAGTGTCCATCTATACCAAGGCTTGGGAAAGGATGCTACACACTGTAGAGACTAGTCATCGCTAACCAAGTCCTCAGAAGGAAATGCAGTCACTCGACCTCAGTGGGGACAGAACTGAACTTCCCAGATGACCTTTGAGAAGACTGGTCCCAACAGCACCACATTCTCCAACATCTGGGCCAGAGTCAGCTCTGAGAGATGGTTCTCTAAGGGCACACCACCTACCTCCCAAGACTGTGTCGGCGGTGGGAGTTGCCAGTCTTCAGCGAACTTGTACAGCTGGCCTGAGCAATGGCCTGGGTGTGTCTCATTGTGCATTACTAGGAAGGCCAGCAGCACTCAAGAGCTCACTTTATCGAGCATCTACTCTGTGCCAGGCACTCTATCAGGTGTTTTACATACCCTGTGAGGTTGGCACTTGAGGAATTCACCCTTTCACAGTGGAGAAAACTGGGTCAGAGGAGCTGAGCAACATTTCCTGGGTCTCACATCAACCAGTGATTAGAGCAGTGGAATCAGCACCTTGTCTCTGAAGCCCCTGGCCTGGTGAGTGACATATTCTGACCAGCTGGCCAGAGTCAGACTGTCCAACATATCTCATCCAACTGGACCAGTGGAAAGAGAGAAATCAGGTCATTAAAACCATACTTTTGGCTGGCGATGATATTAAAAGGAAGATTGTGTCTACTCGTGTCAATCTGCTTCATGTTTCAACAGTCTGTTTTAATAGCAGACTTACGTGTTGTCTACAATACAGACTAAAATCTAAGGAAACATGGGCAAGATTGGCAAGCTGATAGGCAGACCTACTGGAAGGTGCTTGAGTCAATTTATATGAACTTTTTTGGGGGGTGGGGGTGCTGAAGATGGATGCTGGCTACCAAGAGAAGAGAATTCTGTAGGACAGAGGGAGGCTCCTCTTCTCAGCCCCATGTCCTGTGGCAAGGAAGCTGCAGATGGAAGCGTTAGGAGTTGTCCATGAGGAACACTGAGAAATTCAGGAGCATAGAT
This sequence comes from Tarsius wallacei, assembly GCA_963574415.1. NCBI lineage: Eukaryota > Metazoa > Chordata > Mammalia > Primates > Tarsiidae > Tarsius > Tarsius wallacei. The sequence continues at coordinate 22,867 of CAUYQG010066369.1, read as the reverse complement.
AGCACTGGGTTTCCCTTTGCCATCTGACATGTCTGTGAGCTCTCAGAGATCCCACCCAGCTACACACAGAGGCATTACAGAAGGGGTCAGGGGACTGGCGTCCTGGGTGGCCAGATGGTGTCAGTGCCAGCCAAATTCCAGTTAGTCATCTTATAAGCTGCACTGTGGCCTTGGGCAGGGCAGGCCTGGGCGATCTGCATTGCACAAGGACTGTAAAAGACAAAGGTGGCCTTTACGATGACATGATGTGAGACGTGGGGACCTGTCAGGCGGGGCCTCAGATAGAAATTAGTGACCAAGAGCAGAGACTCTGGTGCCAGACTGCCTGGGAGGGAATCCCACTTCTGCCGTTTATTGGTTAACCTCGGGCAAACTATTTCACCTGTCCGCACCTCAATTTTCTGGACCCGCTGCCAACACTTGGCCTGGTGGGAGTGTTGTGGGAATAAGATGTGCTGGGCAAAGCCCTCGGAATAATTTAAGGCACACCCTGGGTACTGTGTGTGCTGGCCACAGTTGTTATTATTTTTATTATAAAAAAGAAAGCCCTAATTGGAGAGACTGAGGACCATGTGCCAAAGCACACACCTGCAGGCACTCCCACGGTCAAAGAGTGTGCTTCCTGGATCTAATTAAATAAATGTAACCTTAACTGGTGAAAAAATCATGTCCATGAGCCCAGCTAACTCTGTGGTCACCCTGACCGAGTTTTGTCACAGCCAAAGACAGACTTAAAATATCTGTAACTAAATCAGTTGAGATTGTAGAACAAATAATAACTTCATAGAATAATGACTTATCTGAAAATATTTCAATATCTGAAGAATCTTTATTGCTTTGTAAATTCGTTCTAAAGGACAATTATTTTTTAGTTTTAATGGTCTAGTCAATTGGTTTGCCATTGGTTTATAAATATATAATATTTCTTTTGTTTATAAATGAAAGTCATTTTCAGTCTGATTTATGTTGGCTTTTTGCGATTCTCTCACGTATGATTCCTCTCCCCAAATCAGTGGGTTTTCCTCTGCTCGGGGTGACAGCTAAGGGGCTATCAAAAAGTCTCATGGAGATTTTAAATAATTTATTCAACTCACACTCCACCCACCACTCTACCTCCCGCCTTTTAGGCATAGGAAAGAAAGTTCCTGAAGGAAGTCGGGGATGGAAGGAAGGCACGCTCCAGGCTCTGGGAGTTCTCTTTTGCATGGCTTCCTAAGGCCACGCTGGCAAAGCTGGGAGTGTGACTCCCAGTGAATATCTCATCTCTGCAAATGCCTGTGTTTAGTGCCATCGTCATAATTAAGACTTGTTCAGATTCATCATAAAGTCAGTGCTAAAAGGTCCACATGAAACTGGCTTAGTAAAGAAAATGATGCTTTATTTACCCACTGTCCAAGTTACGATGTGAATTCCAAGCTGGAAGTAAAGTGCCTTTCTTTGCTGGCAAGCAGCTCTTCCTGTGCATAACCAGCTGGTCCACGGAGGGCTGGAGCTGTGAGAGAGGGGGGGGACCACCCCAGACTCCTGGCTGCCTGGTCTTCAAGTTGTGTGCTGGAAATCTGAGACCCAGCGTCCCCTCTTCCCTGACAACTCCTCTTGTCAATTGCAGCTGGTGAGTGGGCCACTGGGGCACCATGGCTCCCTGACGGCCTCTCCAAATTGCCTTGGTCCTGGGTTCTCCTCCTTCTCAATATTTCTCAAAGAGCGTGCTGGAGCCTTTGTCATATGGTGATGGATGGAGGCGGCGGACGTGAGAGAACAGCGCCCCGTTCTTAATATCTCTTTTCCTTTCTTGGTGGCAAAGAGGCTGCAGGGTATTGTGAATATCCCAGACTCCACTCCCTGTGAAGCCTCGGGCATGTTTATCACTGTGCCAATAAAACCGGTGCGATTTATGGCTCTGCTTTTTAATTCATTCAATTCTCTGTTCATTGGGAGGTTAATGTTGTTGATCTATTTTCTCTTGAAACAAATAAAAACAATATGTGCTGACACTGGCTTGGACTTTTGACATGGACCAGAGAGGTCAACATTTAATTTTATATTTATAGACTACACGGACAATATTATCTGTATTAAAAACTGCTCACTCAATCCTTGTCATTTTATGACTCGGGTCAGAGGTTCCTGTCTCGATGCCGGGTTTTTTCTTGCAGCTTCCTCTTGTCTTTCCTCTTCTTCTTCCACCTCTTTCCACTTTTCTCTCTTTCTTTCTATTTCTTCTTCCATGACTTGATGTCATTTTTTTTTTCTTTCTTGTTCCTGTTCTCTTGTTGACAAATGTTCATCCGTGTTCTCTTTCTCTGTCTCTGTCCTCCTCCTACTCCCGTTGTCTCTCTGTCTCTCTTTGTCTCTCTCCATCTCCCTCCATCTCTATGCCTCTTTCTTTTTCTGTCTCTGTCTTTCCCTGTCTCTCTCTTTCTGTCTCTCTCCCCCCTCCTCCCTTTGCTTCTAGTTTCAACCCTCTTTCCCTGGTTTTTCCTCTTTTCCTCTTCTAATCCCTCACCCTCCCTGGAAGCTCCATCATCTACAGCTACAGTGAGAATCTTTTGGATTTGATGCTTGGAAGCATCCATCCTTTGGACTTTCACGATGGGGCTGGTCCTCTGGATTTGAGGAGGAGGCAGGAACAGGTAATTAAGGCTGAATAATTTTGGGTTTTGACACTGAGAGAACCATCTTATTTTTGGACACAGTTTTCGGGTGATTTCTGAGATTCAGCATCTCCTTCTTAAAGCCCAATGTTCCAATCTCCCCCAAGCCATGGCAATGGTGATGGCTACAGCGAAGCGGTTATAGTCAGTGGATGTGTCTCCTGAGTTTCTGTCTGCTGTGCTTATCCAGCAGAAGTCACCAGCAATGATAGACCACATTGCTGAATGCTGGGTCTAAACAATGAAAATGAAACAGAGGAGCAGCCTGAAAGCAGGTGTGGAAAGGACCCTGGCCTTGCCACCTGCCAGTTCTCTAGCTGTAACCAGTTGGACAAGCTCGTTTCAGCTCAGTCTTCGCCTCTATAAAGTAAAATGGGTCCATTTCAGGGCTGAGAGAGAGAGAGAGAGAGAGAGATTGTGTGTGGCCAACATTTCAGGCACATGTGGCGGGTGTGCAGTGAGCAGAAACTAATGATAGTGAGTATTGTTATCTAGTTATTTGCGGGGGGAAACACCATTTATTCCAACAACTGTATTAATAAAGCAGTTATTTTTGAAACAGTCTGTCTGCAAAGATTGAGTCATTGTTAGAGATGTGACCATCAGGATCGTGAATCTGTCACCTCTTGGTGAGGTGAGTTGCTCACTCTCTGAGGCCTTATCTGTGCACGTGGCATAGAGATGTCCCCAACTCTTTTGTGGTACCATAGTCTGCTGGCCATAGTCTAAGCGCTCTGTGGGGTATGTGCAGAGCGTCATCGTTAGAATGAGTTTTTCTTGAAGATGCTCCCACTGGGTCAGCCACTCGTGGTGCGGCCTGGGTCCCCACTGATTGGAACTGGGTTGCTTCTGCCTGTGGATACACCTCGCCTAGTTTCTGTGTCCTCACCTGTGAAATCAGGATAATGATGCTGCTCCATCCATAGATGACAAGAGGATTAATTAGATGCTATATTTAAAAGACTTTAGATCCTTGGAGGAAAGTGCCATGTAACTGATATCTAAGAAGATAAAATATTTAAGCCATAGCCTCCAGGGGCCGTTAATCTTATTGTATTTTCAGCATTTTAGAAATTTTGTATGAAAACATTCTTTAAGAAAGCGTCTCTTCTCAGACAGCTGAGGAAAAAGCACTTCCTAAGAGAGTATAAGAGCTTGTCATTATTCTCCCAAGGTTGGCCTTCTTTTCCCCATTGGCCCTACACCTACCTACCAAGATGGCAGAAGTGAACAGTAGTCCTGAATCCTCTGGCTCATCTCTTGGGCCAATAGTAATGGAACAGTGGAGTGGCTACAGTGGGAACACATGAGCGAATTACAGTCTCCGAGCCATCAGAATACCTAGGCAGGTCCTGGACAAAGAGATTTCCATCCAAGCAAATAAGGAAAAATCAAATTCGAAACAATGTCATTTCTTCAGTAAAGATTGTGGAGACATGGTGTTTTGAGCTGGATGAAATTTAACTGAGATCAACCCTTTTGTTTTAGATGATGAAATGGATGTGACTTTAAGAGATTAGGTTATTTTACGAAAGACTTTTTGTGGAAAAGAAGACCAGTCCCTGGGTGTCCCAACTGTGTTTGCGTGCACCCCTTCCAAGGCCCCGTGCCTGTTTTCCTATCGTATGTTGCCTTCTTTTTCTTAAAGTTGCATGAGCTTTGTGTGAGGCCCCATCACACCTGGATCCGCCCTGCTCTCAAGTCTCTTGGACTGGAATAATTTTCACTTTTAGATTCACAGTGTTCTACTTAGATTTTTCTGGTCACATGTGGCAGAAGCCCAGCTCAAACTAGCCTGAACAGGAAAAGGAAATTACCAATTCATGTAGCTGAAAAGTGTAAGTGTACAGATGGCTTCGGATGGCATCAATAATGCCACCAGAATCCCATTCCTTTTCATCTCTCGGTCTGCAGTCTTCCATATTGCCTTCTTTCTCAGGCAAGCTCTCTCCAGACTGCAGCAGGGTGCCACCAGCAATTCCCAGCTTCAGCCTTGTAGCTTAGCCATCTCCCCAGAAAACGGTGCTTCTTCTCTAGTCGTTCCAGCCAAGTTCCTGGGGCAGAGCATCAGAGGATGATAATGAAGGGTTCATCCCTGAACCAAGAAGTTTGGCTAGGGTGATGAAATGGGCTAGTTGGCTAAGTCACGTCTCCCCTCCTGGAGCTGAGATAGAGTCAGCTCCATCTAAATCATCTGGACTGAGAGGTGAAAGGGGCTGGTTTCTCCAAAAGAAAGCCAGTGTGGTGTCCCTGGAAGCAGGGGAAATGGGTGCTGGGCTGGCCAAGTTGAACGATGCATTATATCCATGGTTTTGGGTGAGTGTGTGTGTGTGGGGGGGGGGTGTGCTTTCTCTTAGAGAATCTTTCAGTATGTCCCAGATCCTATTTTCTGTTCAGATAAGTCTAGGTGGGCAACCAAGGATGAGTCAGATAACCAATGATGAGAACTAAGCACTGAACCCTTTTTCTCCCCACAGCCGCTTACCACAGCAAAATTTCCCGGAATTGAGACCAATCCCAGGTGAGAATTGCAAATCGTATAATATTAGTGTGTCTCAAGATAGACATTACATTTTTGTAGAAAAATAAAGACATCTGCATTCTGGCACAACTGGGTGTGTGTATCGACATTCACATTCTCTAAGTGATCTCTGCAGATTGTACCTCCCACCGGAAGCTTGTGATAACTGGGGCAGTTCAAATGAGGCATGGGGATTATCTGTTTCTTCCTTAAATCGGGATAAAAGGAAGGATGGAACTCCATGGCCAGGAACTCTAGGAACCAGACATTTGTCCTTCCCTCTCCTGAGCTAGGCTCCAGACTCTATGACATTCTGAGCACCGTGGGGGAGTAAGGAACCAGGTTGCAGTGCACTGGGCATATTCAATATCATTGCACCATTGGTTTCCCGAGTGTGGCACACCTTACCTGATTACACTGCATGTTCAAGGAAGTAAAGTCAGATGGGGGAGGCTCCTGTCTGGTGACCTTTATTTTGGCGGAAAGCTAATAGACATTCCCCTCTGTGGAGAGGATTCTCTCCCAGGGAATTTACACACTAATACAGACTTTGCTCCATCATTGTGTTTAATTGAAAGAAGAGTTACATCAAATTTTTGCCTAATGATTTGTACAACATTCTTACATAATTAAAGGAAAATGATACAAGTCAATCTTCGGTAATTTGCTAATAGAACCTTTTCCCTCCTCCACCTCCTCTCAGGCTTGGAGCTGTGGGTAATTGTTTGCCTGTAACAGAGAAGAACAGGGACTCCAGAGGGGTGGTCGTGCTGGGTAGTGAGGACCTGCACTTTTTGCCTGGTGGAGGGATGCAGGATGGCCCCCCATGCTGGTCCTGAACTGGATGGACCCCAGCCCATCCACAGCCATCGGCACATAGAGGTTGTGGAACAGCCACGAGACCTCGAACCTCTGCCAGGACCTTGTCCCCCATCCATGCATCATCACTTCGTCCAGGTATTCCCCACACCATCCTTATATGTGGACGGAACAAGATGAAGGATGCCGAAGACTAGGAGATGGTACTGCCTATCAGGAAGCAGAAGGGACCAGAAGAGAACTGGAGTTGCTCAATCCAGGGCCCACTCTCAAAACCCGCCCAAGGAGATAAGGCATCCCAAACTGATGTGTCTCAAACCCAAGATGCACCACTACCTATGGAATAATATCCAGACCCTCCACCTGGCATTCAGGATCCTCCACTCCTGGTCCCAACACACCTTTTCAACCTTCACAGTCATCCCTCCCCACCAGGACTCTGGTTTCCACTCAGTTTCTGTGCCCACTGGGAGTGCAGAAAGCACTTGGCAGCTCTGTCTCTCCACTCTGAGACTTGGGAAACACAGCGGATATAGAGATCTTTCAGCACTTTTACCCTCTTTCTGAATGTGTGGCAAACCACGCTCCCTCTCTTTGAGCCATGCTAGAGTCTGCAAGAGCTCCCAGACCCTCTTGGGTCCAGATGCCCACTTCCAACCTACTGACATTGCCTGTCTTCAATTGCAACACCCCGCTGTGCTTTACCAAGAGACACCGAGGCATTGTCTGTGCTTTCTTCCTCAACTGCTGAGATTTCATGGTTCTCACCCCTGATTGCACATGGGACTCACCAGGGAGCTGTAAAGATGCTGGTGGCCAGACTATACCTTAGAACTATTCTGGGGGTGGGTTGGACTCAGGTATCACATCGGTAGTTTTACGGCTCCCTATGTGAGCCCATGTGCAGCCGAGATTGTAAACCACTGCGCAAAGTTCATGGTCCTCTGCCAAAGCCCTTGCTGGGTTCCAAGGAGCCTTTAAAACATATGATCAGTCAGCCTCCCTCCAAACTAATAAAATTTGAATCTCCTAGTGTGACTCTTAGCCTTCAGTATTTTTTAAAAGGGGACAAGGAACGTCTCAGTAGCAGGTGACCTATCGAATGCAGTGGCATGTGGACCACAGAGCTAATCTGATGCAACACACCTCGGGCCAGTGCAGAAGGCTCGACGAACAACTCCATCACCCCTCCATAAAGACACAGAGAGCCAAAACCTCTTTGGCTGATCACATTGGCATTTTTGTCTCCTTTTACAGACGCCCAGAGTTCCAACTGAACCATCATCAGCTGTGTAGTTGAGTGGTCCAGGTTGAAACTCTCTTCAGGTGACAGTGTCCCTGCAGCCAGTCATCCCTTGGCTTCTCTCGTGTGCAGATCACTGCCACTCTTTCCATTCCTGCCAGAACATTCTCTGTCTCTGCTGCATGCAGGATGGGGGGAGGATATTGGGGCAAAGTGGAAAGATGGGTCAGACCACTCTGTCTTGGGGCCAGAATATGAACTTGAATCTTGAATCCGACTAGAAATATTCCCCTCTGGCCCCCACCGGACAGTGTTGTGGTTTCCATGGTTACCCACTTACTATTTCACTGCTTCGTTTAACCATTTCATCATTTTGCACTCACAAGGTGGGCACCATGTAAACCCGTGTACAATCTCACGATCAAGATTTGAAGTTTATCGTCAGCAAATTCCAGTCCAGGTCCTGGCTGTTGTAATTTATTCTACAGTTTCTCATTAAGCATTTTACAGTTCTCAAACTTTAATAACTTTAGTTATAGGTAAGATAAAAGCAATCTTCCTGGTAATGAGCAAAGAATTTCCTTCTCGCAGATGATATTAGACTTGGATTGTGTTTTCCAAAGTATACAATTTTCCTTCTCTCATATGGCAGCCATTTCCCCCTGCAGGATCTAAATGATAATGTTTTCAACCATGTAACGCAGTTACCCTCAAATTTAATAGATTTGCTTTTAAATGCCACTTAGATATTGTTTCTATCCTACCTATAACCCAAGTTATTAAAATTTAACAGTAAAAAAGGCTTTATGAAGACCTGTATTATAATGCAACAGATAAGCAAGTTCAGCATCCCACCTAACAAGAGAGAATGCCACGGACCAGAAATGAGAGCTCAGAGGCCACTTTGGGAAGGTGCCTTCCAGGCCCAGTGCCCTGGCAAAAACTTGGACCCCGTGATGTTTTTAACTTCCACACAACTGGTAGAAGCCAGAAAGCCATTATTTTCACCTAGAAACAGTTGCAAAGGAGATGTGATGACTTCTTTGGTCTATCATTTCTTTTTCTTGGGACAGCTACCTGTCTGGATGCACCTGTTTATTACTTGGATATAAAACAAGTACCCACCCAAATTTTATCTTTTATTCCTGGAGAAACCCAAGAACACAGAGGTTTTCGGCTGAGTGTTCGGACTGCCTAGTTTCTGCAGGCCTCACCGAGGCTTTGGAGAGAAGGGGACCTTCTCGTCTTTCTTGGACTCATGTCCATGTGGACCTGGACTCCTAGGAGACCTGCTTACTTTGTGGTGCCATCTGGAGTGGGGCCCCTTGGAATGTCATCAGGGAAGCGGGTGCAGGCATGACTCCTTCATGGAGTGGGCGTGGTCTTCTTTTGATTTTCCGTTAGCATGCAGTCAGCCCTGGCTTCCCCGAAGTTGTATCCTAGGGTTTCTGATGCTAGATGGCAGGTAGGGAGCTGAACTACATTTCTGTGAGGTATATGAAATACTTAGGAAGCCACTGAACTCAGGGAGGTCAGGTGAAAGAAATCTCAGAAGGTGAGGATTTCACCAGATCTGTGAGAACCGAAGAGAGTAAAAGGAGCAGTTGACGGGTGGAAGTGAATTGAAGAAGCTGCAACTTGAAATGTGCAGGGCCCAGGCCATGGAGGCCGAGAGCAGGTGGACCTGGTGGAAGCCCAGCTGGGACAAGGGCCCTCCCCAGCCCCTGCCTGCCCCACAGGCTGGCACCTGAGCGTGGCATTTATTTCAGGCAAGTGGTAGTGAGGATGCTACTTACCTTCCTGGGAAGAACCTGGGCTGTTGTGTGGCACTAATGACCCAGAGACTTTCCTCTTCATACTGACATTTCAGGGTTCCCAGTTCCGATGACAGGTCCTTTCTCACTCATCCCAAAGTGATGCAGTGAGTTACAAGCCTTCCCGATGTGTCTAGAAATGCCACCAGTCACTCTGCTTAGGGGAAAGACCTAGCAGGAAACAAAAGTGCCCAGTGGTGGGGGATGCCTGGACTGGCTTCCTAAAACCATCACCTGCTCTTTGATGTAAACAGAAACAGACAGCCAAGGACACAAAGGTAGACCAGCAGCACCAAGATCAAAAGCCACAGAAAGGCACAACTTGAAGGGTGACTTCCTGCTCAGTGTTGGCAGAGGGCCACAGAAAGTCAGAAGGCCGGGGGCCTGTAAGGTCAGGAGAGAGACCAACTTCTCTGAGGGTCCCTGTGACATCTCAGTTGTAACAGATCCTACTCATTCAACTTTGAAGTTATTGGCTATGGTGGTGTCCGTATCCACGGGCACATCGTCTGTGGACCCAGGCAGGCTCCTCAGTCACAAGCAAGCCCTGGCAGGAAGTCTCTGCAGAGCTAGGGAGCACAGCCCCTTGGAGCTGACAGGGTTTCTGCCAGTGAAATCTCACTCAAATTTCTCCACGTGTAAATATCAATGTGACCTTATCTCTATCAGCATCCCACTTCCACCTAGTTTCCATGAATTTGGGGAAAGCGTTTGTTCATAAGCTCCTTGAGGTTTATAATCAATGACTTTATAGAGAGGTTGGCATTATGGACTGCCCAACAGAATGGCTACAGCTTCCCACAGAAATAAATACCACTTACAGATAACCCTGCCCTGTTCACAGTAGGCATTTAATAGATACTGGTGATGCTGATGCCTTAGTGTGGCTAATTTTAACATCTTCGGTTGACAAAACACAACCGTGGGTCCACTCCCATTTCCCCAGTGTGACCTCCAAGTAAAGAACAACCCAGCTTTTGTAATCTTCCCCGACCAACATCTTCATTGCCAGCCAATGACTGATTTTCTCCTGCACAGGCTGGGGCGAGGGTGTCTCCATCAGGGCCAAGCCCATTGAGAGTCTGGGACTGTGAAACAGCAAATCAAGAGTGAGTTGTGGCCCCCCTGAACTCACCTGCCAGAGCCAAGCACACTCCAGTTTAGAGATCTAAATGGCGTGGCCTTGCATGGTATCTCCCCGCATAATAAATTGTAGCCCTCACATTAACCGGTCAGGCTTCAGTGATAACCAAAGTGCAGCCTGCCGGTGGGGCCCCGATCGATACAGCTTTCTATTTATAGGATTGTTACAAATGGAAGTTTTATTTAAATGAGACAATGTTGGGGAGTACACAGAAGATCGATTCGATAAAATACAGTAAAAGAGTTTAATTTGGGTTTGATACTCAGCTCACACTCACACACACACACACAGAGGCTTTCACAAGCGTTCACACCCACCCTCCCCGCTTTCCCCCGAGACACAGACACACTGCAGGGAAAGGTCAGTGCCCTACACACACCCCTGCAATACGCAAACTATGATAATGTGCTGGGTGGAGGCAGGATGCTAGTGAAATAGACTACGAGGTGGAGAAAAGGCGTCAGGAAGGTTGGTGTGGGTCTTGAGGGATGCTAGTCTTTGGTACCTTCTCAATGCCTTTAGGGGACTGCCCTGCTGTGCGGTTTTGGAGCAGCCCCTCTCTTCTCCGGAATTCCACTCTCTGTCTAGAAATGAGCCTACTTATTTCTGATACGCCATGGCTCTCCAGAAGAGACGCCATTGTGAGGAAACAATCACAAGAGGAGAAATAGCTCTTGAGGCCTTGTCCATCCCTCATCCATCCCTGTTCCCCAGACAGCCAAGGTGTGAGGTTTTGAACACAGCAAGACTGGATTTTAAACACCAGCTCTACCAGAACTGTGCAACCTTGAGCAAGAGGGGTGGGAAGGGGACATTTAACGCCTCCAAGACTGGCTTCATTCAGTGGGGCAGGACGGCAGCCTCCCATGTTCCTCCCGGGCTCCAGTCCGTCATCTGGAGATGAGGACAGTGAAGGCCGTGCTTGCAGAGCAGATGTGAGTGTGAAGGAAGCCAGGACAGCTGAAGGCCTGGCCATGGCTTGGCACAAGAGGTGTACTCGGGGCTCCATTCCAGGCTTGGCTATGATCCCCAGAAGTGGATTATGAGGGGTCCCGGGACCAACCAGAAAGGTCGAGTTGTCAGGCCGTCCATGTCTTACCCCAGACATCCCTGGCATCAGCCAGGCACCAACCTCCACATCCATCTGAGCAGGAAGAGTGGCACCGGTCAGGCACGGAGAGAAAGACTGACCCCGGACTCCCAGGCAGAGCACGGCGTTCTCAGTTTTCACCTGGACTTGAAGGAACGATGCTGGCAGCACCCCACCGCCCACAACTTGTCCCCCAGCCTCCTCGACTCTTTTTCCAAGTTCAAGTGCGCTCTGTAGCAGCAAAGGGATGTTGCGTTTCATTACTCTATTTTATCGACATGCACTCTTTTTGGGATCTGGGTTTTTCTCTGCAGGATGGACTTCTGTTTTATGATAAGGTGAAACTATCCCTGATCCAGACTGGGAGGCTACTTGCACTATGCTTCCAGGCGGATGTCCCTCCCTCAGGGCAGGGCCTTGGGATTTTTTTCCTGGGGCAGGGGAAGGGGAGATGTTTGGATTCCTCTTCAGGATGAATCTATTTGCCACAATCGTGGGGGATGAGGTTTATCTTTTCAATAGCATAGAGAGACTTCATCTTGCATACTAGAAGTTCACCAGGTATTAGGTAGTTTAGATCATAAATTCCCTTCAGAGTGACCCATCATCTCAGTATTTATTTTTTTCCTCTGAAAATATGGGAGGCATAAAAGCAAGCTTTGTAGTTTTATATCTGTCAGCTTGTCACATAAATATCTCAGTAACTACTGATCTTATCATCATAAAACTTCCATTTGTATAGTTGGGCATGTCATGTTGGCCAGTTACACAAAAAGTCAAGCACGTGCAATATTCAACCCCATCCGGGGCCAGATCTGCCAGCTCTCATCTAGATGTCTCTGTGTGTGATCCAAAGAAAGGTCTGGAATGGGCCAGACTGGAACTGAGCTCCCTAATACAGCACCGCAAAAACAGAGCAGACCGGGCCCTGGGAACCCCCGCTCCCACACCTGAGGGTGTTCTCAGCAGCACTGCCAGAGTGACGTCCTTTTGAATGATGGATGCCTTCTCAAAGGACACCTTTGGGGAACAGCTGGGCAAATGGAATTCAGGTCCTTGGTGACCGTGGTAGCAAATCAGGACAGAAGCCCACCTGCAGGTCGACCCTGTTAGCAGAAAGGGTAGGAAAGGGATAAGATTACTTTTGAAACACGCATTCCCTGATAGCTACTAGTGTCACCCACTGTACGGCTCAGGGGACAAAGATGAAGCCCCGTCCCCCAGCAGCCCTGGCGGTAACACAGGGAACAGTTTCAGTATCCAGGGTGATTGCAGAAATAGGCACAAGAGGACTTAAGGATGTGCAGGGGTGGGGTGGGGGAGGAATATCAGCTTTGCTGGGAGGCTTGCAAGGGCAGGAATCAGTGAGGGCGTCCACACCTCGGGGCATGAGAGCTGTGCTTGGTGTTAGGACCCGAGGGAGGACGGGATATTCATATCAAGGGAATGCGACGGTTAGTTTTTCAAATTACTACGTATGGAGCACGAGCTGCATGCCAGGTACTGTTCCAGGGCCAGAGATGAGGTAAGAACTGAGGACCACTCAACCCCTGACCTCCCAGAGTGTCTAGTCTAATGGAGGTGGAGGCATGTGGTGAAGCAAACTGTCACACAAATAACTTTGTCTCCGCCGCAGAGGGGAGTCATGAGGGCTCGACGTGATAATGTGTGTGAAAGCATTTAGCGTGGGGTTGGCTCAGTGCTTTTCAGCCGACAAGGAAGCCTGCGCTCCTCCGGGCTTCCCAGTTATATCACTGGATGAGCCCTGCCCCAGCGGGCACACAGATGGAGGCGCAGAGCCTGAAAGTCCCACCATGCTCCATGACGTCGGGTGTGGGGAGAACTGGGAGGGCCCTGAGTGCTTCCATCCCTCCCTCCCAGCAGGCAAGTGCCTGCAGAGCGCTGCGGCGGGGAGTATCATGGCAGTTGGGACGTTGGGCTCAGTGTCCATTTTAGAACACAGATTCCTTTAAAGGTGGCCTTCGCTGAAATGGGCTCAGCAGGGGCCACCAAACCCTGAGACACGGCAGTGAAGCTCAGGGGTCAGGATAAGGCCTCAGCTGGGAGGCCTCAGCTGGGAGGATCAGGCCAGCTGACGACAGAGCTAGGCCATGAAGGACCAGGTGAGGACTGGAGTGGCCAGGTTCCATTATTTTGTGACTTTTTGCTATTTCTCGTGCTTTAAAAGTCACCTTTTGGTGACTCTTTATTTGAGGAAAGTATTCTCTTCTTTTGATTTCAACCTAGAAAAACCTTAATAATCGCTATCACGTATTTAGCCTTACGATAGGCCAGGAGTTGGGTGCCAAGGGCCTTGTTGACCTTCCCGACAATTTTGAGTCCCGCTCCACGGACCCATGGACAGACAGGCACAGATGGGGGCAGCAGCGTTTGGCAGAGTGAGGATTCACGGCACAACTGCCTGACGCACCTCGCTGATCTGTGTGGTGGTGATCACCACCCACCGCTTTCAGCTTGCTCCTCCTGTCCGCCCCGACTGGCCAAGCTTTGGGGTGGCTGCACGTGCCCAGGGGACAGGTGAGACAGCACAACTTGTGACGCTCGCATGAGGAGGTCTGGATTTCAGGGAAAACTGCCTTTGGCAAAACAGCTCTCATTTTCCACCAGACAATATTCCTCTGCTTGTCGAGCCCCGAACACCCTCCTTCACCCGAAATCATCCCCTCCGTGAAGATGCAGTCTGAGCGCCACTTCTCCAAGATGCCTTCTCTGCTTGGCCCAGCTGTCCCTGACATCTCCTTCCTGTGTCAGGACACAGCGTCATGCCTCCTCCCGTGATATTGTCCACATGCCGCATGCGTGAGAAGTCCCTCTCAGATGCCTGTGCTGCCCAGGGAGTTCGGTTGTTTGACCTTCACCATCCTTTGTACATGACCTAGGGGGATGCAGGGGACACGAAACAAAAAATAGTTGAAACGGCAGCTCTGAACGGGCCAGAGCTTTCATTCAGTGTGCAGAAATCACTTCAGGGAATCTGGGCCACTGGATACAGTTTAGACACCCACAAGTCTTCATGCAACCCAAGGGTCAGTCAACAGCAATACAGGGGGAAGCTCAAAGCAACCTGTGACTCCTGGCTCCTTTTGATTCCATATGTACCCATCACCCGTGAATAAAGGAAAATAGAGAAGCAAAGTCGGGATGAAATCAGGATCTCTCAGGTACACAGGGAATGATACTATTCTTAGAGGAAGCCGCCAGGGAACTTCCCACAGTCCCATCCTCTAAACCCACAGCCTATCCCCCTACGAGTCCATGGTATCAGGAAGCCCTCTCACTGTCCTGGTTCTTCTCACAGACACGAGAAAGATGCGTAGTGATTTCTTGTATAAAAAGACCCTTGAGAGGCGGATAAGGGCTGATTAAAAGAGGAGAGTGGCTCACCATTTGACTTGGTTGTTTTCCGAGTGATGCACGGCATTTTAATTCTCAAGCTAATCCTTGATTAACACTCAGGAAATTTGGGCCTTTTAATTAAAAGAACAAGAAAGTCTAAAACGAAAATAGGTCAACGGGCCTTTCTGAAAGGTGGTCCCAGGGAAGCCAAAGGCTTTCCTTGGAATCTCCAGGTTCCCCAGCGTTAATAGAATTTAGATCACATTGAGAATTTAGATCGCAGGAACAGAAAGCTCTGTCCTTTTTCACTGACCCAATTTGAGAAGTAAAAATTGATCAGCAGACCAGCTGGGCATGCAGACATAGACCGCAGCATTTGCATGGACTGTTAAGAGTGTTATTCACAGCTTCTGGCAGAAGAGTCAGGCACTTCTCTGCATCCAAAACAGCATGCTTGTGATGAAGAAACCCCTGCCTTCACTACCTGTGTGTAAGGCCAGAGAGACCGGCCACCACCCCTGGGTCTGGGTGAAGCCAGGTAGGAGAAGGCACCAGGGTTGAGTGGGAGGAGGTAACATCTGTCAACTCGATGTCTGGTGGCATTGCATGGGGACCTGTGGAGGGAGGTGGTGACATGGGAAGAGGAATTCCAGAGCCTCACAGCTGTACACGTTTTCTGAATTTCCTCCTTCACTTGCCAATGGACTAGAAAAAAATGCATACTGCTAAGATTGTTTAAAGTTAAGGCACAATTTACATACGATGAATGCACAGCTCTTAAGTGTATAGTTTGATTAGTTTCAACAAATGTACATGTCCACCAGCCCCATCAAGATGTACAATGTGTCCATGACCCCAGAATGTTCCATCATGACACCTTTTGTTACCCTCCAGAGGTAATAGAGATCTGTTCTGATTTCTCTCACCCCAGCCTAGTCTGGCTCTGGAATGCCACACGCGTTAGATCATACAGTGTGGACTCTTTTGAAATTGGTTTATACTGCTCAACCTATTGTTTGAGATTCATTCATGGTGTTGTGTATATTAGTAGTTTATTTGTTATTGCTGAGTGATAGACTATTATACGGTTAGACTACAGCTTGTTTATCCGTTCACATTTTGATGGGCCATGGAAAAAGAAAATTTAAAAGATTCGGGAAAGAAAAAAAAATATTTTGAGCCAGAATTAATAAATTCATTCCACGGATGTTTGTGAAATGTCAGCCACTCGACTAGACATGGTACCCGGTACTGTAAATGCAGCTGTGAGTAGAACAATACGGCTCTTGGTGTCATGGCACTTGGATTCTGTAGGAGACACAGATTATGAACAAGCAAACAGATACATAGCCAAGATAATTTTAGACTGTGATAAGTCCTATGATGGCAATTCTCTTTGGAAAATACATCAAAGGTCAATTTTGAGGACAGATACTTTGATGGAGTCTATTTTTTAAATTAAAATTGCTATTAAGATCATTAACTTGGAAAAAGAATCATTTGCATCAATTTGTGATTTTCTGCCTTAAAAATATTTATTAACCAGCGAGTCAGGAGTAAAATGTGAATTCCAAATCTTTTACTGACCCTTTCATTTTTGCCTTGTGTTTTAATAAGTCTGTTTCCTCTTAGTGTATCAGCTCTTGGTATTACACATATATTTATAGTTGCCCAATGGTGATTTCTTAAAAATAAGAATCTTGGTTCTAAGAAATAAAACTAGGAAGCATGTGCTCTAGAATTTGAACTGTTTACTTCTAAAACAACACCCACCATCTCTCTAGTCAAGATTCTCTTTACAAATATTTTCCCAGAGAGCTGTTTGCCACCTTTAAGCACGGGCTTTCTCACTTGAGTTCTATAGTCTGCATTGTTAAGAAACGGGAAGAGGGAGACTCAGGGAAATAGTTTAACATTCTATAATAAAGTAGTTCATGGCACAATTAAAATGATGTAGTGGAAGAGTAACATGATATGCTGGATTTAAATAACTAAAGCTGATTAAGGAGGACATCAGAGTTAAATGCTTGATGGAATTGACATAACAAATCCAAGATGGCCTCTCCATGTTTCAGCTGAGAGATGGTGCCAACCATTGATATTTTCCAGGCAAATGTGTTGATAGATAAAACATTTTTATAGACTTTCCATTATTCCTGGTAGCCATCAGCTTTTAATTTTCTCTTTCTAGTTAATATACTTGTGTATAATTTAAACAGAAAACGGTTCTGTTTCATCATAAAAGATTTGCCTGTTACTTTGGGTGTATAAATCAAGCGGACAGCACAACATTCTTGAACTTGTTTTTTAAGGCATCTGTTGACAACAACAGAAAAGAAGATCACAGACACCGCCAATAAGCGTGGACATCAATTATTTTTTAATTGTATAGGAGTACAGTACACTAATTAAAACTAGTATATCTTGCAATGCCAAAGGCAAAATTAATTATTAATTTTTATTAATATTCAGAAGTAGCGCAAGGAATGCATTAATAAAGATTTGGTGGTTGTGACTGAGATCTTGTTTAGCTTTATATTTTAGAAGAAAAAAAAAAAGGGTTTGCTGGCTCCATCTGAATAACGAAGCCTGCACTGAAGGGATGATCTTTATTGAAATGGAACATGCTCTCCAGAGTGGGTATTTAGTGACAGAAGATGAGATGTGGAGGGAGATTATGTGAAAGCCCCAAAAGCTTGTCTATAATGGTTTGACTTGACAACTCTACATTCACCTGTAAAATTGTTATTGTTACCTTAGATTCTTTTGGTTATTAAATTGGATATTTTAGTTAAGCCATCTTGAGTTGACATTTAATAATTCATTTAGGAGCCGTGCACAGAATATTATCCAGTTCACCAAATCCAAGATGAACAGAATTAGTTTTGTGCGCTAAAAAGATTTTGACAAGACTTTCTCCTCCTCTCCTCACACTCCCCTCCTTCTTCTCTACTCCGGTTCTCCTCCCCATTCCCCTCTCCTTTTTTCTCCTCTTCTCATCTTCCCGTCAGAAGCAAGTCTCTGAAGCTCTCTTGTTCTATCTAGGAAAGATAGAAAAGCATGCATGGTTTTGGGGCTAGGGTCTTTACGCCTGTCTAGGCACTGTCCTACAACTGTGTAGGCTGCAGACAGGCCACGGATCTGTGCTTCCTTTGGTGCAATGGATGCTTTCTCAATTTAAGTGGCCTCTGATTTTCCATACCCACTTCCTTTACAAGGAATTGTGCCTTTGTAATGTCTGTACCAAGAAAAACCTTCACGGAAGCCAAAAATGTTGACATAGCAATGGTGGGAATGCTGTCCGGTGGAAGGGTGAGCTGTTTAGCTACAAGCTCTGATATTCCCTAACAAATGTCCATCCGCCCCAGTTGGTAGAGCCATCAGACCCACATCTTCCTTTGCCTACCACGTGGGGAATGCTATGCCTCACACAACCCAATCCTGTGTGTTCGCAAATCTTCAAGGGTGAAAAGGAGAGGAACAGAGCATTCACAGCTACAATGAAGCTACAAGCAGTTGTAGGCAAAACTGTATGGCTCAGCATATGCACAGTGCATGCCTTCCCTCACACCTCGGAATGCAACAGGACTCCCCGGCAAGCACAAGCTGTCACCATTCCCTGGGGAAGGCAGCTCTCTGAAGAATTACTTCTTCTACCTGATGGTCTACCTTCCAGAATGCTGCTCCTGGGAAACAGCATCAGGCCAGGCTGGGAAGCATGTGTTTCCTCAGATGTGTTGGAACATTTCCTCTGAAAAATAGGAGAAAAAGTGAACCTGGCTTCACACTGGTAAACTCTGCCTGGACTCACAGACCTCGGGGTAGAGGTGGCCACATGTTCAGAATTAGCATGCGATCCAAGTAAATGTCTGGCCATGTTGGTTCACTTCATTCCACCAGAATCTAATGGGAGGAAAAGTGCCGGCTTCGTCCCACTGTGGTGTGTGATGTATAAGCTGCATGCCAGTGACACTGAAGGTAGCTAGGTGACCTCACACCCTGCCTCCTAGGACTTTAAATGCTTAGCTATCCAAATCAAGAGAGAGCACTGTCTTGCCTTTTAAAAATTCTTCCAAAATCACACAGATAAATATTACAGTGTATGCCAGCTATTAATGAGACATTATGATGAGTTGGTTTTAAAAAGGGCATTTCCTTCATTAATTCAAAAAAACTCAAACACTTAATAAGCACCTACACTATTCCAGGAGCTTTGATAGACACTAGGGATTCAAAATAAATAAGGAAGGCAAGTGCCTTAGCTAGTTACTACTGCATAACAGACAGCTCCAAAACTCATGGTAACTAGGCATTACCGCCCATGTGTCTGTGAGTTGACTGGGGCTTGACTGGTCTAGAATGGGTTTGACCAGGCAGCTCTGCTTCAAGCTGGGATTACTAGGGTAGCTAGCATGGCTTTTTATGCCTATGTCTCATCTTTTTTAGACCAGAGAGCAGAGGGTCAGCAGAAGTCTGTGGGCTTCTAAACACCTTGTCTCAAAACTGGCACACTATCCAAGTGTCACTTGTTAAAAGTGAATCATGTGGCCAACCTCAGAGCCAAGAGTCAGGGAAGTAAATGCCACCCATGATGGGGCCATTGCAAGGGTATGGATCCAGGAAGGTGTGATGGAGGTCAACAAATCTACCTTGAGAAGATATTGTTTCATATTCTCCAAACTGCTGTCAGACAAAAGAATAGAGTTTTAGTCTGTTAGGGCTGCTATAGCAGAATATTATAAACTCGGTAGCTTATCAATAACAGAAATGAGCCGGGCTTTGTGGCTCAGCCTGTAATCCCAGCGCTTTGGGAGGCTGAGGTGAGTGGATTGCCTGAGCCCGCAGGTTTGAGACCCGCCTAGGCAACTTGGCCACACCTCATCTCTACAATAAATCAAAAAATTAGCCGGGTGTGGTAGTGTGCACCTGTAGTTCCAGCTATTTGGAAGGCTGAGGCAGAAGGATCACCAGGAGCCCTGCAGGTCAAGGCTGTGGTGGCTGGGAGCATGCCACTGCACTCCAGTCTGGGCGACAGAGTGAGACTCCAACTCAATAAATAAATAAATAAATAAATAAGCAAATAAATAAGTAAATAACAGAAATAACAGAAATGTATTTCTCACAATTCTGGAGGTCGGGAAGTCCAAGGCTAAGTTGCTGGCAAATTCAGTGTCTGGTTAGGTCCTGCTTTCTTGTTCATAGATGGTGCCTCCTCACAGTGTCCCCACATAGTAGAAAGGGTGAGGGGTCTCTTTGGGGCCTCTTTTATAAAAAGGATTTAATCCCATTTATGGGGACTCCCAAGGGCCTCACCTCTTAATACTTCACTTTGGAGGCTAAATATTCAACATGTGAATTTGGGGAAAAAAATTTATCTAGCAGGTGGTGACTTCTGTCCTGAAAGTATTGGTTAAAAAAAATTCCACCCTTTTCTCCTTCCTCCTTTCCTGAGGGAAGAATGATGGCAATTGCTGGGAAGAATGAGAAGGGTCCAATGTCCACTGGTGAGTTAAGCTATGAAAGGCTTGTTTTGCCCTTTGGTCTGACCTATTTTTTTCTGTAGAGATGACAGGGCAAGGATGCTCTTGGCTTCTGCTTCTGCGTGGCAAGTATACCTCTCCACTGTAGGTCTAGGGCCTGATTCTGTATCTACCCTCAGAAACAAAGGCTACAAAGCTGCATCATCAACTCCGTAAGCGGTCTGAAACTAAACAGAGGAAGACAGGGAACCTCGTATTGGCTGTAGATCCAGCCCAGCTCTGCAAACAGCTGTACTGAGATTTTAATCCTTCCTTCCTTGACCCATGGGTCTACTTCTCATTTATTGGAGGTCTCAGAGGGAGGGGCCTCTGATTAGCACCTTAGAAATCCCCAAAACGACAGATAGACTTTGTCCTTGAGGAGTTCCCAAGGTGACAGAGGGCCTGTCTTGGGATGACAAGGGAGCCAGGGCCTTGACAGCCCTACACACAGAGACATCTCTTCTACTGGGGTTCATTGGGATGTGTCATCTCTTTCTTGTCTTCCCCTCAAATGCTGTCCAATTAGTGTCCCTATTGATCAAGTATATGTCATCTTGTGGGTGCCAGGCTCCACATCACCATGTGGTGGATAGGTGGTGCTGACACAGGAAAGACCTTGCACAGTATAAAGAATTAATAAATTCTCCAAGAAGTTGGATCAATGGAGACACCCCAATTCGACAAATCAGGCACAGATTTTGTTTCTGGGTTTTCAAAATCTTCACCTGTGTAGTCTGTCCATCTACCTGGAAGCTAGCAATCTAAATCACTGTCCTGCCCTCCAGTCCTACTGCTGGAGACCCAGCTCTTCTCTGCACTACCTCTCCCTTTTCTAAACCTGTGTCCACTCACCTTCAACATGCAGGTAAAAAGAGGGCCACATCTTCAGATGGGCGTGAAAATCCACAGGACTCAGTGGAGAGGAAGCTCTTGGCACAGTACAGGGCACACAGGAAGTACGGATGGGCCATTGGTTTCATCATCACACACTCTTTGAGGTAGAGTCTGGCAGAGACTCAATTTGCATCCTCCTTTGTGCAGATGTGGGTCTTGTTAACTGTGGTCTTTCATCTTTGCTTACAGCTATGTGATGCTGCTTCTCCAGGCAGCTTTGGGGGAAGATTTGTTTCCATAAATCATGTTTATGTATGACTGAGGTTTTGTTTACTGATGAGGGACAAGTTAAGGGCACTAGGGTACATGTCTGTGGGGATGGGTGGATGCGGAATGAATCTGGAGGAGATCTTTGCTACACAGAGAGGTGGGAACTGACCCAAGAATCTGGTTTCAAAGTCAGATGTAGGGCTGTTTCACTGGTGAAGGACAACCCCCAAATGGAGCTGGGTTAGGCTTCTCCTCACAGATCCTAAACTTGTGCAAGTCTACCAGAGCTCGTCTTGATTACATCAAGAGCTTCTGGCAGGAGGAACTCCAGTGCCTAAAGTCGAACCCAGAGGATGCCACGCTGGCAGTGGCTGTGCTAAAAGCACAAAACCTCAAAAGTTGGGCAGCTGCTGGAAATCAGATGATGCTGAGGGAGTTTGTTATGCTTGTTCTGAGCTGCTTGCCCTCAGCAGGAGCCAAGCGATATCCTTTCTCCAACAGGGAAGAAAATTTTTTTTTTTTGGCTGGAGCTTCTCATCCATCTGTAGAACGTAGACAGGCACTGAATATGTAGACACTCCTCTGTCAGGTGCTTTTGTTTAAGCAAGCAAGAGATGTTGTCTAAAGTGGTGTTGAACCAGATTTCTGGCCTGCGGCCTTAACCCAAACCACACAATCATGTGTTTGTTTTTGAACCGTCAAAAGATTCCACTTTAGATATGTATTCACATGCAGAAAAAAATCCTATATTATTTTTTGCCAAAACAAGTGAACTTGTTACTTTCTCTGTAAAACTTCCCCCCAACAATTCCGATGGTCACTTCCCTATGAATTCCACTTCCAGCCCCTGTTCATACCTCCATAGAATCATCTGGCCTTGTAATCACAGGTGAAGTCATTGCATTTCTGACTAGACACTCATGATCCCCCTGAGAAAGGTGTGCATTCTTTTTATTCTGTATTTCCAGTGCCTGACATAGGTGAGACAGTTTCAGAGAAGGCAAAGCTGAGCTGAAAGAACACATCCAACACAGTTGTCATTACTGGAACTAGTCCTTGGACTGGATTAATTACTAAGTTAACCAGCTTATTAGAATGAGTTAATTAGTCTCACATATTACTGAAAGTAGATTCAGAGGAAGAGATGAGAAGAGCATCTCTGCTCCTTCATTTGGCAAATAATTGTTGGTCGTCTACCTTGTGCAAGGCCCTGTCGTAGGCACTAATGAAAGATTTATCCGCAATCCTGGTATAGCTAGACAGTGGTGTATGGGCATATCGCTGAACAAAATAGATACAATTCCCCATTCTCATGGAGCTTGTATTCTTGCTGCAGGGAAACAGACAAAAAAGAAACTATCAAGCAGGTCAGGTGGTGGTGAGTGTTGTAAGAAAAAATAAATCAAGGAGGGATTATGGAGAGTGCCACAGAAGCAACCTTTTTTTTTTCAGTATTTTTTATCATATTGTGGGGTACAGTTAAGGATTAGATGTACAAATATGCTTCGTTCAGACACCCTTGGTGATAAAAGGTGTCTCCCCGTCCCCAGGCAGATATTATGTAATGTACTGTGATTCATATTGAATGATTGCTGTGAA